>VMDO01011198.1:8586-68122 GCA_007922755.1 Pedetes capensis
AGTGCTCCTTGGAAGCAAAAATGACCAAACTGCGTCTTACATATTTCGGACATGTAGTCAGGAGAGAACAATCCCTGGAGAAGGACATCATGTTTGGAAGAGTGGCAGGTCAACGCAAAAGAGGAAAACCCTCCACCAGATGGATTGACACAGTGTCTGCAACAATGGGCTTAAACATAAATAAGATTGTTTGCCTGGCCCAGAATCGGCAAGTGTTTCGATCTGCTGTACATAGGGTCACTATGAGTCGGACTCGACTCGACGGCACCTAACAACAACAACAACAACATATAATAAATGTATATTATATAATAAATGTATATATAATTTCCCATATATAATTAAATCACATCATATATATTGCTCCTCACTTTATATATAATTGTGTACGCAATCGAATAGCCATGTATATGTATATATATATATTGTTCTTATCACTCTGCACTTTGAGGAAACTGTGCCAAGAGGCAAATTCTCTGGGCAACCACTGCCAGAAGGGCTTCCTCCCCCACTTTTGTGAGTTGCAGACCCTTTACGGGCCAGGAAGACCTGTTATTCTCCTCCCAGGGGCCTCCCATCTTCCTAGACCCACCTCCATAACCCATCCATAGATCCCCTGGGTTCATGAGCTAGGAACTCAAGTGCTTTCATTTAAGAGTTCCTTCCCCCTCTCTTCCTTTCTGCCTCTAAATATTTATAAAGAACCTACTACGTGAGAGTAGACAGTGGGCCAAATATTGAGGACATGATTGTGAGATGTTAAAGTATTGCCTGGTAGCAGTCACACAGTATCAGTTCTCTGGCTTACTCCCCCTTTCAGTCTATTACTGGACTGTTTTTGTAAAAACAGCAGCAGAGCCAGGCGTAGTGACACACGCCTGTAATCCCAGCAGCTCTGGAGGCAGAGGCAGGAGGATCGCAAGTTCGAGACCAGAGGCAGTCTTCGTAATTTATCGAGACCCTGTCTCAAAAAGTAAAAGAATGGGCTGGTAATGCTACCTCACAGCAGAGCCATGACTTATGACCTTCATCTCTTATTATGCAGTGCACATCATCCGAAGCACAGAGGGTGCTCCAAACACCCAGCAGCACAAACAGGGGAGGGGCAGGAATCTCACCTCTGCTTTTCTTTCTCAGGGAAAGTTTGGGCTGACCCATTGGCAATGCCTGTCCGGGGGTCCCCTGACAGGCATAACACCCATACTCTTAAAAGATTTTCAATGAGTGGCATTGTTCTTTTTATTGATCAAGGTTTCACTTTTCCACATCTAAAACTGGACCAATCTAATCACTGGGCACAAAGGACGCCTTTCCTGAGATGACACAGGGGACAGGGGACATGCCAAGTTAAATTCATGAAGGCTTCCATGTCAGCACTGTGTAACTTTATGTCAAGGGCCCAATAGCTCCGGTGTGTTGTTGTTGTTGTTAGGTGCCATGAGTGAGTCCTGTCCAACTCATAGTGACCCTTGGACCTTCATAGGGTTTTCAATGGCTGATTGTTTGGGGATTGCCTTGGGAGTAGATTGCCTCATCCTTCCCCTACTCTGGTGTGTTAGGTACATAAAATTCTTTGTAGCTATATAAAACCGTATTGCAGGGTGTGTTTTAAGACATAGGGTAAAGAGGTCTCCAAAAGTCAGGGTGCTTGGGATGAATGTAATTCTTAAAAAAAAAAAAAAATCTGTCCAAAATTACAATCATTGTTGAAGCTGGATGACAGGCAAAAGGAGGAGGATCTGATATAGGTGGGCAAGTTCCAAATTTCCCAAAACAGATTTAAAAGGCCCTTTCGCCCTCACTCCCACCTCTGCGCCCGATCCTCCCTCCAAAGCACCTTTTGCTGAGCCGGTTTGAATTCCCGGCTTGAAGCGTTCCATGGAGTCCCTTCCTCTGATCACGAGATCTGGAGGTGGCTGAGATCCCTGGAGACAGCCCCTGAAGAATGAGTAAACAAATGTTTGTTTCCTCCTCTCTTAAAATTCCTGAAGGCACGAGGCAGCGGATGAATAAATTAGTCATCTTTGGCCCTGTGGCCCTGAAGCTGGCGGCTGGCTCCAGCGGTCTCTGTCTTTGTTTTTTTAAGGCTCTGGGCAGTTGTCCTCAGCCTAGGAAAAGCCATCCCACCCCTGCTTTCAAAGAGAGCTGGTTGCATTTCAATGTCGCCTGAAAGGCTCCCTCCCCTGGCCGAGATTCCCCGACCCAGTGGCGTCTGGCTGTGCTCAAGAGGACCAGAAATCATTAGCCCTCATTAAGTCCCCCCCAGCAGGCAGGCCAGTCACTTAGGCAAGACTTCATTCCTTCAGCCCGTAGTAGAAAAGAGGGCTGGGCAGGAGAAAGGGCTCCTTGGACTTTCTCCTTTGGGGTTGGTTTGAGTGTAAATCAGGGAAGGTCAGCTGGGTGACATGGATTCCCAAACCTTAAAAAATAGGCTTATCTTACCTCCTGCCCTCTTACCTCTTGGAATTTGTCCCCCCGGGGGAGAGGGAGAGAGGCCTAAGATTGGGATGACTAAGGTGAATGGGCAAGGTTCAAAGAGCAAAAACTTGCAAATCCAGTCGAAAATGAAATATTGGAAAGAGCATCACGATGGGACGGCTATAAAATGAAATATCTTGCCACACTTTGCAAAACATGAAGCAGTGGGGAGAGAGGCATTGTGGGATGATCATAACAAAGAGAAGCCCCTAATTGAATATGTTCAATGACAAAACACTACAATGCTTATGAAAAATGACATACACCAGGCCCGGACTAAGCACCTTTTGAGTATTGTTTTATTTCAATAAAATGACTCTATCCAAAAGATCTTTATTTTCAATTAAAAACAACAGTAAAAATAAGCCCTAATTCCATTTTGATGACGAGAGCAGGAAAGCTATTGGCAAAGTGGTCAGAGTGGGGTCCGATCTGAATGCTGCCTCTGCTGCCTCCCTCTTTCAGATTTCTCCTCAATGTCACCTTCAAGATCCCCTTTCCAGACCACTGTGTCTAAACTGGCTCCTCCCGGACCCTGTCCCCCAGCCTGCTGATTTTCTTTAACCATTTGTCATGATCTGTATTTATCATATGCATTTTTTTTAATCATATGCATTTCCAACTTGATCTACTCTCCTTTTCCCTTGTCTATAGCTGTACCTCCCTGGTATCCAATCTTGGAAGCTAAGCAAAGTTGACCAGATGTGGTTAGTTATTGGATGGGAGACCACCTGGGGATACCAGGTGCTGTAGGCTTGGGAGAAGGACCCAGCAGCCCCCTCCCAAAACAGCCATGAAACACCCTATGATAGCTGAGAAGCACTGACAATAGTGCCTGGTGTGGCACAGTATTGGGGACTGTTTCATTCTGTTGTACACAGGGGTGCTATGAGTCAGACCTGACCCAACAGCACCTAACAACAACTCTTGTCCCTCTCCTCTAGGTCAGTGATCAGTGGCCTTGACTATCCTGTTCATGGCCACAGGTCCCAAGAAACCTTAAGAAAGATGTAACATAATACAGAGCAGTTTCTTAAATATTGTAGAATAAAATAAGTGAATGAATATGTTAATGACTGAGTTAGTGAATGAGTGAATGAAGGAGAGAAGGAGGCCAGGAGTGAAATGAATGGATGTGAGTAAATGAGTTTGTGAAGGAATGAATAAGGAAGAGTGGAGTAAATGGATGACTGAATGAGCGAATAATGGAGCTATTAAATGAATAAGCCAGGAGCAGTGGCACACACCTGTAATCCCAGCGATTTGGGAGGCAGAGGCAGGAGGATTGAGAGTTCAAGGCCAGAGGCAGCCTTCACAACTTAGCCATACCCTGTCTCAAAAAAAAAAAGAGGAGTTGGGGGCTGGAAGCACAGTGCTTGCCCAGCATATGTGAGGCCTTGGGCTAGACCCGACCCCCCCAATACCACAAATAAGTTAAAATAAAATATTCAAAAATTTTAAAAATTCAAAACAACGAACAAGTGAATGAATAAGTTAATGAATAAATGAATGAATGCGTGAATGAATAAATGAATGGATGGATGAGTGGGTGAGGTAGTGAATGAGTGAGGAGGAAAGGGAGGAGTGCCTGACTTCAGAGAGAGGCGCTTTCTGTGAGTATTGCTCAGCTATGTTGGAAACTCCCATGTCCCATCACCCAGTGGGCCTCTCCCCAGTCTGGAGGCCAGGCCCTGCCTCCACTCTTTGAACAGACCTTGCCGATGGGCCCAGCAACATCCACAGGTGGGGTTCCCTGTCCTCAGGGAGGGGGCCTCTCATGAGTGTTTTGCACACTTGATTTTTCTTTGCCTTCACCCCAACCTTCTGGGCCAGTATCAGTATCCCTGAGACACCGAGAGGCGAAGCCTTTGGTTCCAATCCACAGACCTGACAGGTGTGCTCCAGGCTGGGCCTGCTGGAGGCACAGAGGAACAGCCCTGTTACAACCTTTCACTAAACAGATTCCTACGATAGGATTTCCACTTCCCAACCAAATTTAGAAGTTTCAGGAAGGGGAGAGAGACAAAGAGAGGCCAAGAAAGAAATCCTTGGAGGAGGCCCCAAGCCTCTGGGAGAGACCCCAGAAATCATGGTGTAGTCTGTTCTCCAGATGGATTTGCTTGAGTGGGAAATGAATGGGCCAGGTGTGTCGATGCAAGCCTGTGATCCCAGCACACCTGTAATCCCAGAGCTCAGGAGGCTGAGGCAGGAGGATCCCCACTTCCAGGCCAGCCTGTGCTATGTCACAAGATCTTGCCTCACAGGAAGAAAGAAGAAAGGGAGGAAAGAAGGAAAGAAAGAAGGAAGGCATGGGAAGCACGTCCTCAGGTCTCAGGCTAGGATGAAAGCCCACGTCCCTACTTCTCCCCTGCTGAATAATCATAGGCAAATGAGGACATTGTCTCAGCTTCAGTTTCTCCATCTGAAATACAGGACTCGAAGGATTGCTATGATAACCATATACTCTAATGGCCAGTGGTGCGTAGTGCAATATCCGGCATAAAGCAATGTCTGACATACAGGAGCTTCCTGAAGTCAAAAACCTAGTTAACCTAGGCATGGTGGTGCATACCTGTTACCTCAGCACTCAGGAGGTGGAGGCAGAAGAGTCAAGATTTTGAGACCGGCCTTGGCTACAATGGCAAGACCCTGTAAAAGAAAGAGAGAAAAGAAGAAAGAAAAGGAAGGAAGCAAGGAAGGAAGGAAGGAAGAAAGAAAGAAGAAAGAAAAGAAAGAGCAAGAAAGAACAAAAGAAAGAAAGAAAGAAAGAGAGAAAAAGAAAAAAGAAAAAGAAAAAGCTGGTTATTTTTGTCATTCTATTTAAATTGGAGGCCAGTGTCCATTGAAAATAAAATTATGCAGAGAGCTTTGGAGTCAGGGGAAGCTAGATTCCAATCTCACTTTCCATGACGTGTGGCCGTGGAGAGGTCACGTAACTGCTTTAAGCCTGCTTCCTCATCAGCTGACGGAAGTAGCAATGTTCCCATGGGAACATTTCCAAAGGGCTCACCAGATTTGTCCCAAAGGGAGCTGGAAGGCTCTGTTAGATCCTCATTGCAAGCAAAAGCACCTCAGGAGCTGTGCCAGGGTAAAGACAGGAAAGACAGTATGATTCCTAAGGAGGAAGGGGAGGATAGCAGTGAACCGATGGATAGCGGGCAGAATTCTATGCACTCAGTGGCCTTCCCAGCCTCTTTTGAGACAGGGTCTCCCTCTGATGCCCAGCCTCCTGCCTCAGCCTCCTGGGTGCTGGGTTACAGAGCTGTGACACTGTGCTCTCTCAGCTTTTCCAGCACTTCATTTTTAATAGGCCCTAGGGAAATGTGATGGTCAGAATGGTAGCCTGGACCCTCAAAGGCAGGCACTGTGTTCCTTGTCTCTGAGTCTCTGAAATAAAACCAGAATTAACCAGTTGACTAGCCATTACATCTCTTTGCTGAGATCTAAATATTGAGCTCCTTGGGAATCCCAAGACAGAATCCAAGTTTAATGGATCAAACGAATCTCAAATCCTGAAAGACAGACAGCAAGAAACCTGATTCAATGCATCTCTGATAAGAAAAATAAGTCATGGTGACAGAATGCTTGCAAGAGGTCAGATGCTCTTCTAAACACAATAGATGCGTTAAGGGTTTAAACCCATACATGCCATTGTATTATGATTTCCCCTTTATATGTGAAAACACAGAGCTCAGAGAAGTTAAATAACTGGCCTAAGAACACACAGCTAGAAAGCTGCAATGCTGGGCTTTGAATGCACCTGAGTCTATACACAACACTCTTGGCCAGGGTTTCTTAACCTCTTCATTATTGCACCCCTTATTGTACATATGTATGGGGTGTAGTGTGATTTCAATACATGTAATAATGTGTAATGATCACATTAGGGCAATTGGCATATCTATTGCATCAAATACTTATCATTTATTTTTATTTTGAACATTCAAATTCCTCCTTACTAGCTCTTTTGAAATATATGACTAACTGTCAATCAAAATTATACAACCATGCTGTGGGACATTAGATGTTATTCCTCCTACCTGCCACTTACAACAACAGGGATGAACCCAGAGGACTCCATGGGAAGTCAGATATGTCAGGCACAGGAAGAGAAACACCACATGTTCTTGCACATGGATTGATGCAAAAAAAGTTGGCCTTACAGAAGGAGAGAGTAGGATAGTGGGCAAAGAGGGTGGAGGAAGAGGGATGGAGAGATGCTGGTTAACGACTACAGGGGTGCAGCTGGATAGGAGGAGTAAGCTCATGATGTTTTAACATCAGCAGGGCACACTGGCTCAAGTCTTCTAATCTCGGCAGATTGGGAGGCAGAGCCAGCAGGAGGGTCGCAAGTATGAGGCCAGAGGCAGCCTGCATTCCTCAGCGTGACCCTGCTTCAGATAAAAAAAATAATAATAAATGGGCTAGGGGTGCAGCCCAGGGTAGAGCATTTGCAAAGTATGTGGGAGGCCCTGGGTTCAACCCCCAAGTGCCATCAATACATAAATAATATTACAAACACCCTGCATGTGTCCATGCCCTGTGTGTATATCCGTGACTTATATATAAAAAGAGTAAAGATTTTTGGCACTCTTCCCCCACTGCCCAAAATCACTTTTCACCCCCATTGAGAACATATGCTTTAAACTAACCCCTTCAACAAGCTGCTCACTGCCCCCCATTCTTGTTGTGAGACTAGATTAGAGGGGTGGGGGGGCCTCCTGTGCCCCCTTGGAAAATGCAGACCATACGCCCTAAAGTGCCATCTTAATGGCACAGTAAATGTGTCTGTTCAGAAAACTGAGTATGTCCTTAACGCCAGCTCTTTGTCATTTCCAAACCTGTCTTGAGATATACGGGGATGGAGGGGGCTATGTCTTTAAAAACAAAGGTGACTCTTTTTTTAAGTAAACAGTGTGGGTTCTTCTGCCTCCTCAGTCAAAACCTTGAGTCCTGAGCCCCCTGGAGCTGGGAGCTGGAGGACACTGGCTCCCACGTCCCACTTGCCTTTAATTAATCCCCAAGACGCAGGGTCTGTCTGAAGTGGCTCTCAAGAGCGTCCTCTGGGGCCTGCTGGGGCCCATTGGTCTCCAGCGGGGACAATGGCACTGTAGTCTCCCCCTGTTTCCGGTCGCCCCGGCTCTCTCTGACCCTCCGAAAAGGGAAGGACGAGAAGGCTCTTACTGGGGGGCACCGCATTGTTATGGCAGCTTTGTGGTCCCCCGCTCTCTGGGGCACTTCCTCCCCACTCCCACGGGCTGAGGTCAGTTCCAGAAAGGATGGATTGTTCTCTCCCCCAACCTGGGATGCCTGGGTGGGAGGAAGATCGGTGCGGGGTGGAGGCGGCACCTACCATCCTGGAGACAGAAACCTCGTTAAACCTCCTGCCAAAGACTCCCCCCACCCCCACGGGGCCTCTGATCCTGCTGCTCCACAACAAAGCAGGGAGGGTGCTCGCTGTCCCCTCTGAGCTCGTAAACCGAATCCTGCCACGGGAAGGAAATGGAACTCGGGTGTGTTTTGAAGTCCCAAGGAGAGAGCAGGCGATGGTTGTGGAGTTCATGGGCTTTTCTCTGACGTCTCACGGCTGCCAGACAATTGGGCTCTGTAGTTCAAGAGTGTGAGGCTAACCATGAAGAATCTTCCAGAAAGAGGGCAAACAAATGCCCAAGACTCTTGGCCTTGATGCTGACCCCAGTACTGTTACCAAGAGCAGGGGCAATTCCACTGGTTCAAAATGCCCATTTCACAGGGATAGAAATACAGACCCAAGCAAAGGAAGGGGCTCGTGGAAGGCTCCCACAAACAGCGCAGAGTCCCTTCCCGCTCCTGATGCACAACAGCTCTTGTCATGACACATTTCTTTGACCCACCCATGACACTGTGCCATAACTGGCGCTGTGTCAGTGCTTCTCTGCTATCCATTGGGTTTTCGGTGGCTGGTTGTTTTGGGATTGTTTTGGGAGAGGGCTGTCAGAGTCTTTTCATGGTTTTGCAGTGCTGGAGATCGAACCCAGGGCCTCGGAGAGCACGGAGCAGTGCTCTAACATCTGAGCCAACCCCAGCTCCATGGCCACTTACAGAGGTTGGTTAAATTCCCTCAGTGCTTCTCTGACTCCAAGCTCCCCCACTCTGTTTCCTTTGTATGTCATGCACATCCCTGAGGATGCAGGGACCCATAGGAAGCTGGTGGGGTCTGTGTCAGTCACCCTTCTAAAGCAGAAGCATTTTCTAAACTCCTAAGCAGAAGGCCAAGCACATTTTGCTTATGCTACCTTTAAAAATTGCATTCGCTGCTAGAGCTATAGATAGATGTCTGATTACCGTTTTGGCTCCATCTCATGTTTTGCTATGGAATATCCTTATGTTTATTTCATAGGGATTCTGTCCTATGGTGATACACAAGGAAACAGAATAAAGTCTTTGGAATTTCAGTCCACTTATTGACTGTGAGCTTGGACAACCATTCCAGCTCTTCAGATCGTCTGGATCCCCACCGCAGAGAAAGGACTGGCTCCCTCTGCAGGCCTCAGAAGATGAAGAATGAGGCTAAAGCTCGGTGCTGTAGTGAACACCTGTAATCTCAGCTCAGGGGAAGTAGGGAGGTTTGCAAGTTTGAGGCCAGCTTAGGCTATACAGTGAGACCCTGTCTCCAAAACAATGAATGAATGAATGAATAAATACATTCACCTGAGAAGGGCTTGATCAGGTTCACAAATCCATCAGATGGGTTGATGGCTCAAAATAGGTTAAGGACTTGTACCAGGACCTAAGTTTGATGCCCAGGACTGAATAAAATAAAATAAAAGGTTAAGATTCTCAAGAGGCTGGTATTCTACAGTGCAAGGCAGGTAATAGGTGCTCAACAATACTGAATAAATAAATGAGCTGGGTCCCCTTGTCCTGTGGCTATGGTAATGTCATTGACTTGACTGTAGCCAAATTCTCCCTCTCCTCTTGTGCCAGCCAAAGACTTGGTTTCTTGGGTTCCTTCTTTAATAGACCTCTTTCCTCCCAGAACACACAAATGGGAGAGATGGTAGCTCTGTTGTTTCCTGGGCTCTGCTGGCTACTGTGGGCTTTACGGCTCCCATACCCCTCCGCTCATCCCCTGTTAATCCCAATTTAGCCTGTCTCAGCTCTAATGAATGATACATCGAGCAAACCTTGACAATCTGCCCTAACAACGTCGAAGTTATTTTTGAATTTCTCATGAATTCATCTGACTCCAGGCAGCTTGGGAATCCATCGGAAATACACTTTCACCTGAAATCGCATTCTGTTCTTTCAGGGCCTCCCCATAGGTCCATTTATATTCATTTGTGTATTTTCTTGCTTCAAGATTCTCTCCTCCTGTAGACTCTCAACTCCATGAAGGCAAGGACGTATCTGTTTTGACATCTCTGTTTTCTACTTGTTTGCTTGTTTGTCAGTTTGTTTATGGTGGCACTGGGGATGGAACCCAGGGCCTCACAAATGCTAAGCAAGCACTCTACCCCTGAGCTCCATCCATTCGCACTCTCTCTGGAGTCTTAACATTCAGCACAACGCTTGGCACAGAGGAGGGGTTCAGTAGGTTGTTGGGTGGGTGGACATTAGTCAATAATACAGGAAAAGAAGGACTGGAGATGTAGCTTAGTGGTAGAACATGTGCTTAGCATGTGGAACACCCAGGGAATGCAGAAGGGGAAGTGCCCAATTTGGGGGAGCAAAGAGAAGAGATAATGGATTCAGGTTGAACATACAGTCTGCTCATCCTATCCATAGGTTCCACAACCTTAGATTCAACTAAGCTTGAATCAAAAATATTTGGGGAAAAAATATGTCTGTACTGAACACGTACAGACCTTTTATTTCTTGTCATTTTTCCTTACAGAATGTAGCATAGCCACTATTGCATAGAGTTTACATTGTATCAGGTGTTATTATGAATACCTTAAAGATGATTTAAAGTCTATGGGAGGATGTGTGTGGGCTACGTGCAAGGACTTTGCCACTTTCTATAAGAGACAAATCTAGGAACCAATCTGTCATGGACACCACTGTCTTTGAGGCATTATTGAAATAACACTAGGTACAGAGGATCTCCTAGGTCCATGGGCCTGGAGGTGAAGAGAAAGATCCGCCCAGAAAGGGAACGGCTTTGAACTGGCAGGCATGGGGATGTTTCGGGAACCATGGAAACAGGAGAACACGTACCCCTAGAACACAAGGGATCTAGAGGCAAAGCTAGAGATGGTACAAATCAAAAGAGGGCCAAAAGGAAAAATCTGCAAGTGCCTGGAGCGGGAAGATGGCCAGAGAGGCAAGGGGAGACCCAGAGGACCGTGGAGTCAGGGGAACTGAGGAAAGAAAGGTCCCAAGAACACATGGTCCACAGGGCCAGGGGAGGCCAGGGGAAGCAAGGAAGTAAGGCCGTCAACTCGGTCAGGCTCGGCATCATCCTGCTGGCCACCACAGCAGTGAGGACAGGGGTGGAGATTCATCTTCAGCCCTCCACAATCCCTTTCCCAGAACAGACTTAATTCTATTTGATTTTCAAGTGGGGCCTTTTAAATTTTATGGAGAGGGGCATAACTATCCACTTATTTTTCCTTTTTTTTTTTTTTAACAGCACTTGGAGGTTGAACCCAAGGCTGTGCACATACACTGCAAACACTTTACCACTGGGCTGCATCCCCAGCCCATTTTTTACTTTTTATTTTGAGACAGAGTCTCACGAAATCATGCAGGCTGCCTCTGGCCTCCAACCTGAGATCCTCCCACCTCAGCCTCCCAAGTGAGTGGGATTACAGGTGTGAGCCACTGTGCTGGGCTTATCCACTTACTTTGAGAAGCTTGAGAAAGACTGCAGCCCTTACCCAGCACAGCAACATGTCATCAGGAAATTGTGTAAAGTTGCAGAGGATCACTGACCTACTCAAGCCAGGTCCTAGGTAAGAAATCTAATAATGGAAAACCTAGGGCTGTGGTTCACTGACTTCTTTCTTGCTCTTTTCAAAGCCTCTGTGGACCTCCCACACCCCCAAAATGGGAAAAGATTAGCTTTCTTTTTTTTCACTCCTAAAAAGGACTCACTCGTGAGATTGCAAGTAGCCTGTGTAAGTAGCATCACAGCACCTATTACCTGCCTTGCACTGTGGAATACCAGCCTCTTGAGAATCTTAACCTTTTATTTTATTTTTTTTTCAGTCCTGGGGATCAGTCCTGTTTTGCTCAGTGCTGTTGAATTGGATCCAGCTGATCGTGACTCTATGCAGACAGAAACACTACTCCACACTGTGCCATGCACACGATCTTTTTATGTTTTATGTTTGAGCCCATTGTTGCAGTCACTATGTTTCTTCTCATTTTAAGTCATGCCACATCAGCAGAAGGAGGTCCCAGGGGTTTTACTCCATTCTTATCATTAAGGTCGACTCTACTTGGAGGAGGCAACTCTTCCCCAGTCATTTCTTACATGCCTTCCATCTGGGGTGTGGGGGTTCATTACCCGGCACTATATTTGACTGTGCTTCTCTGCTATGCACAGAGTTTTCAATGGCTAATTGTTTCAGGAGTGGGCTGCTGGGTCCTTCTTCCTAGTCTGCCTTAGTATGGAAGCTCAGCTGAAACCTGTCCACCATGGGTGGCCCTGCTGGGATCTGAAATACCAGTGGCATAGCTTTCAGCATCACAGCAACATGCAAGCCTGCACAGCATGACAAGCTGACAGACACGTGGGGGAGTTATCTGCAAATATCATCAATAGATCCAATGGCTTAGATTTTCCTCAGAGTCCTATGAGGGGCTTTTGAAGAATATGGAGCCTGGGAAGTTCCTCTCCTCCAAACTCTGATTCAGACAGTCTGAGCGGAGCCCAGGCATGGGGTCCTTTAAGGCCCCACAAGTGAATGTGACATGGAGCTGGATGAGAATGGATGCTCCAAATGGAAAGCTGGTATCCCATAATGTCTGGAGGCAGAGCACCTGTTTGATGGTTCACATCACGGCATGTGATTGCGATTCACACTCCATGTCTCTGTCTTGCTTTTAACTCGCTGGCCTGGCCTTGTTTTGTCAGAGTGCCGATTCTCTGGCAGCGAAACGCTTTGAGCGCTGACATCAAGGTTGAACCCTCCTGCACCTCCATTTCCTTACACTTGCCCAGGAGTAAGCCTGCCACCCCCCTGCCGCCCTGACTGACTTGAGTTATGGGGATCAGGAAATAAGAACAGAGACAAGAAGTTTATGCGCTCTGGGGCTCCTGGGTTCTACTCGATGTCATTGGACACCCGTTTGCTTTGCTTGAGAGCCTGTTGATTTTCAGCTGGGCTGCCACAGTCTATAAAATTTTAATGCATGGATTTCCCATTGTTTGGGGATCCGTCGGGCACCAGCCTTCCTGTTTCTCCACAGTGTGCCGACCAGGAAAGAAGGCGGCTGGGAGGGCCGGGGGGCAGGGGTCTGGCTTCTGGGCCGGCATGTGATTGTGTTTTAGCAGATGGAATCTCAGACCTCGTAAATAATAACAATAACAGGCTTGCATCACACTTACTGTGTGCCAGTCCAGGGGCATCTGCCTTATCTCCCTCCAACTCCGTAAAACAAGGATCGTTACATTAGCAACCCTGGGCATTGTTTTTTCCTGGGCTGAGGATCAAACCCAGGGTCTTGTGGATGCCAGGCAAGCATGCCACCACTGGGCCACACCCCAGGCCTGTCAGCCCAGTTTTCACAGGAGGAAAGGGAAGGCTCAAAGAGGCTAAAGCCCCTTCCACGAACACACAACTCAAAAGCAAATTGGGGGCGGCGTGGGGGGCAAAAATATCTGACTCGAAAACTCACACTCTTTTGCTAAGAAGCCACAGGAGACTTATTTTGCCATTTCTTTCTTATGATTCTGCTCTCTTTTCTTGATTTTACTATTTTATTTTTATTTTTATGTATTTATTATTTTGCGGTACTGGGGGTTGAACCCAGGGCCTCGCACTTGCATGCTTTGCAAGTGCTGGACCACTGAGCTGCACCCCCAGCCCAGTTTTTTACTTTTTGAGACAGGGTCTCGCTAAATTACACAGACTGCCCCTGGTCTTGAACTTGTGATCCTCCTCCCTCCGCCTCCCAAACCGCTGGGATTACAGGTGTGCGCCACCATGCCCGGCTCTGCTTGATTTTATTTTGAACACACTATATATTATACACTAACAACAACACACATATACCACAGTTGCTTTGCTATTTCATGTGTTTGGAGCGTTTGCGTGGGGCAGAATGGCGTGGGACGGAGCCAGCCTCGTGGATAGGGTTTTGTGGGAGCACAAAGGTTATTTAACCACAGGTGCAAATTGGCTCCACAGCTGGAGCCCTGCCTGCCTCTGTCTCCATGGGGTTTTGTTCTGGTCATCTCTCCTTAGCAACTGGCCTTGTTCCTTGGGGACAAAACAAACAGGGGCTGTCAGGGCAGACCCGGCCTCTCCAACCACACAATGAGGAGGAGTGGAGACAATGACTCCAATAATTCAGACGTGGATGTTAAAACACTCACCAGGCAGCTCCGAGGCTTCCCTAAATTATCTGGGTAATTGCCTCCATTTTCAGCTCGGGATTTGGGTTCTGAATGTCCTGGGGCTTTACAGTGACAAATCAGGAGATTCTCGTTCAGGCCACAGTCAGAGACAGCGCACAGAGGGTCAGGCCTTGACTGCTGGGAGGAAGTCATTCAGTAGATGGGAGGCCTTGGGCAAATCATTTACGTTATGCAAGCCCCCGTGCTTGTCTGACTCTCAAAATGAGAAAAGAAGGAAGGAGGGAAGGCAGGAAAGAAGGAAGGAAAGAAGGAAGGCAGACTGGAGGAAGGAAGAAAGCACAGAGAGAGACAGATAAGGGGAAGGAGGAGCGGTGGAGGGGGTGAAGAAGAAGGAGAAGAGAACAGAGGAAGAGGAGAGGAGATAGGAGAGAGAAGAAGCAGAAGAGGAGAGGAATTATTGTAGGCTCCTTTGGGAGATCTGAATTGCTATAAGCATTAGAAAAGAATAAATATGCCCTTACGTCTCTTCCATTTAGCCTAAAGAAAAAGCAAATCATAGAAAAGCCATTCAGAGGCGTCTCAGCCTTTGTCCTCCAGCTTTAGGCTTTTGGTTTTGCTCACAGGGAGGGAGAGCCAACACAACTGCTTTCACCATCAGTCTGCAGGACCCACTGCCACCCACTTTCCTTCGATTCCCAGTCTGTTCTTCTCAACCTTTGGCTGAGTGGCTTTACACTGAGGCTGCCCTCCTGGAGTAACCTGCGGCTTTCTCCCAGAATCCAACGCTCCCTGCCTTTGGGAGGCCTGACCCTTGGAGAGGGACCTCTTGTGAACAACAGTCTATTTTATTGAGGGCCTACTAAGTGCAGGATGTCTTCCTCAGCTGGAACTCATTTCTGTTTCGAAACAGCTTTTTTTTTTTTCCCTCAACACTGGGGGTTGAACCCAGGGCCTCATGCATGTGGGGCGAGTGCTCTACCCCTGGTCTGTCCCTCGGCCCCTTTTGTATTTTTTATTTTGAGACAGGCTCTTGTTAAGTTGCCTGTGCTGCCTCTGGACTTGAATGTGTGCTCCTCCTGCCTCTGCCTCTCCAATGGTTGCGATTACAGGCATGCGCCACGGCACCTGTCTCAAAACAACTTCTTAACTCTTATTATTTGCCTCAGTTAGCACCTTTGGAGCCTCAGGGCCCACTAGTCCGCATTTTCTGGTTCTCAATGTGTCAGTAACTGCACCCCAGGCTTTCTTGTAAATTTGAACTTACAGCCCAATGGTCAGTTTTAAAACGGGGTGGAGTAGCCTCTCTGTCCTTTACGCCAAAGTTTGACAAACGTTTTGTGCAAGAGGACAGAAAATAAATACTCTCTGTGTTTGGAGTCATGCTGTCCCCATCCAACGAGACAATCTGTAAATGAATGAAGTAGCTGGGTTCCAATAAAACTTAGTTATGAATGTTAAAATTTACATATCATGGGATTTTCAATGCAATTAAATATTTTAAAAGGTTTTTTTTTTTTTCAATTATTTGAAAGAATAAAGCTGGATATGGTGGTGAACACCTGGAATCTCAGTACTTGGGAGGCTCAGGCAGGAGGATTGGGAGTTCAAGGCCAGAGGCAGCCAGTGCAATTCAGTGAGACCCTGTCTAAAACAAACAAACAATAAATAGTTAAAACTGCTGGGATACAGCTGAAGGGTAGAGTGCCACCAAGCATGCATACTATTGTATAGGGATGAGGCATAGAGAGGAAGGCAAGAGACGTGACTCCGGGTCTGCTTGGGTCCAGGCCTATCTAGCCTACCTCAAGTCCTGAGGCACACCTGGGACTCTTTTGTGACTCGCTGTGGCACACCCAGCTTGAGTCCGTGAGGACGAGACAAGATGGCCCCTGCCTGATGCAGTTAGGGCGTGTCCCTCCTCGAATTTCCTGCCACATCATTGTTACCCGATATCATCTGATTGGTTGGCCCAATCACCTGATGTCACCTAATTGTCTAACCCAAAACATCATCAAAATGTCACAGATTCTGATTGGTTTAACACAAAAAGTTTATAAACTTGGTGCACAGGGGTAAAGCGGAGCTGGAGCAGTTACAAGAATAAAGTTGAGCGGTTATACCCATCCAGCTCCTTGAGTGGTGTGTCTCCTTTGACTCAAGAATAGAGAGTTTTATATGTGGGGTTTAGATTCCTGACCAGTAGAGCCCCACATTATTGGTTTGCTCCCCACCCCCCAAATAAAAAATAAAATAAAATAAAGTAAAATAGTAAAAACTGTCTCATAGGCCACAGGAACACAAGCGGCAGGTGGGCATGGCCTGCAGGCTGTTGCTTGTCCATTCTGTCAATGGCTGTGAGTGGCCATGGAGCCCTTGGAAGGCAGCAGAGCAGGCTGGAGGAAGAAGTCCCAAATGACCTTTTGCTTTCAAGCGGAGAGGCTCAGCAAAAACACACTTTGAGGCCAGCACTGCTCGGCAGCACATGATCCTGGGAGAAACCTCTGGTTGGTGCCTGTCCTTTGCAAGCCCTTCCAATAAACAGCGTAGCTAGTAAACCCAGCAGGTCCCTGCCTGCTGGCTACTCACCCTCTCTGAGGGGCCGCAAAGCTAAACAGCTCACTGTGGTTGTTGCCTGCTCTGCCGCAGAGGCATCAGCAGACCTGAGAAACGGGGAGAACCAGGGAGAGCTAACCAAGTCCTGGAGGTTAGGAAGGGCTTTATGGATGAGGTGACATTATGTCCAGGCTGGAATGACACCAGGAAGGGAGGTGCTCAGAGGACTCAGGCTGTCAACCAGGGGTGACTCCTTCCCACCCCCAGCCAGGCACTTGGCAACGTCTAGAGACCTTCCTGATTGTTGCACCTGGAGAGGAGGATGCTATCGGCATGGAGCGGGTGGAGGCAAGGGATAAATGTTAGGAAACCTCCTACAGTGCGTGGGATACCCCCCACGCAGGGAATTATTGCTATTGTTGTTAGGTGCCAGGTCCTTCTCCCATGCAGGGAATTAGCCAGTTAAAAACATCAGCTGTGCCCACATTCACAAGTCTTGGACTAAAGGAACAGCATGGGCAGAGACCTTGAGCTGGGGGGAAGGAAGGTGGGGCCTTGGCCTCTATAGTTGGATTTTAAGAATTGGGCAAGCTGTGATTGGAGAGGGAAGTGGGGGCCAGATCAGACCTGTCTTGGGGGCCACAGGAGTCATTGAACCATGAAGCCAGTGAGGGCCATGGAGTTAGTCCTGCTGTAGTATGACCAGGGGAGAGGACAAGAGACAGGCAGAGCTGGTTTTGGGGACCTCCTCAAGACCACTAGTGGACAGAAGCTGGAATCAGCATAGTCAGTTGGGACTTCCTTTAGCAAATGTCTGGCCAGGCAAAGAGCCCATAGGACAGCTAGCCATAAAGCCAACCTTTCCTTATTCATGTGGGAGTATTTCTGTTGTCTTTACTTTGCAATGCTGGGGATCAAGCCCAGGGCCTCACACACACTAAGGGAATTCTCCACCCCTGACATGCATCCCAACTCTTTGGAGCATTTTTATTTTTATATTTCATTTATTTATTTATTTATTTATTTATTTATTTATTTATTTTATTATTATTTTTTTTGATAAAAGATCTCATTATGGAGTCCAGACCTCAAACTGTCTGTCCCCCTGCCTCCACCTCCCAAGTACTGGGAATACAGGGATGCGCCATCGTGCCTGGAATTCTGGGCATTATCATTTTTAGCCCATATCCTAAATCCCTGATGGATAAATATTGGTTGAATTTTAAATTTCCGGACACTGGTACAGTTGGTGGAATGGGGAAGCAGCACTCCAGGATGCTCAAGAGGAAGGGAAAACTACGTAAACAAACCTTGCCTTTGTTGGAATTAAGTCACATAAATCCAAAAGGGGCAGGAATGGGGGTCTGCTGTTGGAGCAGGCACTTCGCACAGGCATGATTTGTTCTTTGCTCTTCACAGCACATCCAGCTATAGGCTTGCAGGGACCATCACCTATCACTGTACTTCTATTCTATGAGGAATTGAGATGCAGAAAAGCTAAGGACGTCCAGCAAGTAAATGACTAAACCAGGACTCCAGTGTCACTTTTCTGCTTCCAAATCCCAGCTTTTTGCCTTGTCACCAGACTTCCTCTACCTTGTTTTTATGTATTTATTTTTGCAACGCGGAGGATGCTCACGCATGCTAGGCAAGCCCTCTACCACTGAGCTACAACCCCACGACCGCTTATTTTTAGGAAATGACTTCACTGGAATGACAATCCGGCAGGAGGAGAGTATGTCTGAATGATAATTATTTATTGAATGAATGAATGAACAAAACATGAGTGTCACAGCCTCCTCAATGTTGGAAAAACTCCTTGCACTTCCCTGTGCAACCAGCAGATGGCAGCAAAGGAATGGCCTAGCAAAGGCGAGGGAGCCCTACTCCAGTTTCTTTTTATTTATGTATCTTTCCTTCCCGGAGCTCTGCAAAACAGGTAGCTTGACTTCTTTCTCCCTAGGGAAGAACCGAGAGGCAGTGCTGTTGAGCGCAATTCCCTCTTCCTGTTTTGACTTGTCTGCCCCCGATGCCCATGATGCTTCAAGAAATCAGGAAACACCAGGAGAATGTTAAGGACACCTAAGCCCACCGCAGAAGGGGCCTGTTTATGGATGGATAAAGAAGAGGCGCCGTGTCCAGCTCCCAGCAAGGCAGACATCCACAGTTTTCTACTGGTTGCCTTTGAGAAAGTCTTGGGGGAAAGTTTGGAGTGGATTAGAGGTGGGTGGGGAATTACTGTGGGGAGCTGGAAGGGGGAAGTGGGTGGCAGGGGAGATGAGTAGGTAGCCTCAGCTGATGTGGCCTTATTTGAAATCAATCTTGCCTTGACGCCAGGAAGAAATCCATCCCTAAGTAGTCGAGCAAGATCAGGAGGGATTTATTTAGGTTGGGCTTGGGGAAATAAGGGACCCTATTTTATCAGAGGGGATGACAGAAGAATGACCGTTCTTCCCTTGAATATTCTGCAAAGCCTAGGCTGTTTCTTTATGTGTTTGTGAATGGTCACGCGCTGTTGTTATGTTTTCCTGAATAAAAAGTGAAAGAGACAAGAGAAGAATGATAGAAAATACACCCACTGCGACCTCTGCCTTCCACATGAGAGGGGTCCCCGGACATGTTTAGACAACCCACACACAAGGTTTGGACA
The DNA here is from genome assembly GCA_007922755.1 of Pedetes capensis. Classification (NCBI taxonomy): domain Eukaryota; kingdom Metazoa; phylum Chordata; class Mammalia; order Rodentia; family Pedetidae; genus Pedetes; species Pedetes capensis. The sequence goes on from VMDO01011198.1 coordinate 27,777, forward strand.
GGTGCCTACTTTGTTCTAAGCAAGAGATGAAAGGCATGGCCTGTACCTTTTGCCTTGCTCATTTTTGCGCTGAGAAAAAGGCTCAGGCGACCCTCAGATCTCAAATTATCCCCTTCCAAAGGATACACACGCGGCTTCCAAAATTCCAACCCCAGGCCAGGGGTAGTGGGGGCACGCCTGTCATCTCAGCACTCAGGAGGCTGAGGCAGGAGGATGGTGCAATTGAGGCCAGCGTTGGTTACATAACCAGACGCCATCTGAACAAACAAAGCAAGGACAAGAAAAATTCAAACTCACAATTCTACCACTTAGCTTTACTGAAAGAACTAAGTCTTTCCAAAGGTCCAAAAGAAGATGAAACCTGCCCATATCATAATCATACCTCTTTAATGCATGTAGAGGCCAGGGGCCCCCCAATTGGAGCCCCACAGTCTCCCCACCAAGGGGCCCTCCCCTGCAGCTCCTTTTGCCCATAATTTTGAGGTGAGAGGCATCTAGTAAAAAGTAATTTTGTTTTATGAAAAGTGGTTTCCTTTTATTACCTGTGATAGCTGAAGGAGGGTGACCTTAGCAACAGGAAATTAACACAGAACTCATTGGCAGTGATAATGACTGTTCATAATCATTTGGCTGATAAGTTAATATCATTAATTAATCAGGTAATTATGCGGTGCCGGAGGCCCCCAGGGGTCTGAGGGCTTTGCTAAAAAAACAAAACAAAACAAAACAAACAAACAAACAAAAAAACAAAGGAGAGAGGGAAGAAGAGAAGGCAGGAGGGAGGAAGAAAAGGGAGAGAAAGGAAGAGAAGAGGCGAGGAGAAAGGAGAGAGCTAGCGAGTAAAGTTAAATACAAATTCCACCTAGCCAAGATTAGAGGCGCCAAGGGACATCCTGATGTCCCCCTTTCCCTCGTTTTTGTTATCCCCAGAGCTGTTAGTGGGTCTGGATTTGGTTGGGTTCAAACATCTCTGAGAATTGGAGAGAAATTGTAGGGTCCCCTAAAAACAACAAACAAACAAACAAAACGCACCTATGCACAAGACCAAGCTTTTGTATATTATTCCTGGGGATTTGCTGAGAGGTCGCGAGCCTCCCCCAGCCCGAAGAATTGCCGAAGGGCTCCACACTGCTGGCCGGCTAGAGAGGACGCCAGGCGGAAGGCCAGGCTTTGCTCAGGAAGGTGGACGCGCCCTTTGGCTGGGGCGCTCTCAGCGCCGGCTCTCCTAGCACCTCTCGCGGCGGCTGTCTGCAGTGTTGGGAGGTTTGGGGGGCTAGGGGAGGGTGTGACTCAAGTCAAGACCAGAGACAGCTGACGCACTGCAGGAGCCGAGGGCGCCTGGTCCCGGCAGGAAAAGATAAAAAGTTACGTCAAAGGTGCCCGCGCTGCGGACTGATGGGGACCCGCGAGTGCGCAAAAGTGGCAGGAAGGAAGTTCGCGCCCCAGGGTCGGTTGGGAGCCCGCGGTGCGTCCTTGACGCTTGGGGACCTTGGAGAGGCGAGGGGCGCGCCGGCGGGAAAGGCACGCGGGCGGGAGAGTGGCTCTGCGGGACTGGGGGAGCCAGGCGCTCCTCCGGGGGCAATTCCGCAACCCGAAACCAGAGCTCGGGTCATTAGCGGGAAACCGAAGTGGCGCGGGGATCGCATTTCAAAAGCTCAGATAGTCCGGTTGCCTGGGATCGGAGGACAGCGGGGGCTTGGCGGTGGGGGTGTGGAATGCGGGTCGGCTCTAACAGGACCCCTCCGGGTCCAATGCTCCCCTGAAGCCCCGCACTTGTGCCCCCCATTCAGGGGCTGCACCAACGCCATGAGATCCAGGGAGCCAAGGCCATCAAACTCTACCCTAGCCTCTGGGTACAAAGCGCCTTGCGTTTGGGGCCCAGGCGCTCTTCCCAGGTGGCCATGTATGTGCCACCTGGCCCAGTCTGCAGCCCACCTGGAGCCTGGGCTCTCTGCATGCTTGGGGCCTATGGTTGCCCGGGCTACCCGGCTGCTTCCTCTGTACCCATGGTGTGCCTTCTGGATAGTCTGTGTCTTCACTAACAGAGTCCTTGGCTTCCAGCTGGGGCAAAGGGTTGGAAGTCAGAGGCCAGGGAAATATGCGTTTGCTGAGATTCCGAGGAGCTGGGCAGAGTCACCAGGAAAGCGCCAACCCACTTCGCTCCGCAGAGCCCTCACCTGGGCGTTGGCGGCTGGCTAGGCAGAGCACCGAAAATGCTGGGGACTTGGGAAAGCCTGGGACACCCCAAACCCTAGGGTGTCTTGCCCCCCTTGCTTTGGCAGGAGAGGGACACCGTGCAGTTAGCCCCTCTCCTCCCCGGTGTCCCTCCCACTCACGTCCCCAGGAAAACCAGTATCTGCTTTAGTGCCTGCTGCAGGCATTCTTCAATGGAGTTTTCTGTCCCCCGCCTACCTCTGTCCTTATCTACCTGGCAACAGAGTCCCCAGTGTCTTAGTGTTTGCTCTCGTGGGTGTTTGGGGACACAGCGGTGAGTGGAAGGCTGAAATAAAAGCAGTACTTACACCTTGCATGGCAGATCCACAAAGACATTAAAATATTCTCCTATGAGAACCATGACAGACCCATTCTCAAATCCAGATGCACCTACAGATTTCTCTCCCTCCGAGGCATATTCGCCTCCTGTATACACACCTCCACCTGAGTTAGAGGTGGGGACTGCAGTGGATTCTGGAGCCCCCTTCGCTTAGAGTTCTGGTTCCATCATCTCCCTGAGTGATCTTGGGGAAGTGACTGACCTGTGCTATGCCTCAGTTTCTTCTTTTGTAGATACTAACTGAACACACCTTATAGGACTGTGATGACTACAAGAGGTCACTTTTGTGGGGTGCCTCCCGGAGTGCCTGGCACGCGCCCTTGCCCCTTGCATGCCAGCTATTTTTATTATCGTGGTTATGTGCACTTTGAACACCAACATCTGCAACATATACTTCTTGATTATACGCATCTTGATTATAAAACAACCAAATGCATTTACATCCGGAACTGTCTTGCGCATGAACTTCTAAATCCAAATTGGAAGAGACATCTACATATGGAGCCCGCACAAGTACACGCAAACACACACATGTCCTCCTAACACCTGCAGCTCCTGGACTGAGCGTAAACATCTGAAGAGGTGCCCCCAGGTAGGAACGAATATGGCTACACCAGTAAGAGCCCCAGTCGCTACTCAGGCTCCAAGTTATACCCCAACAGCCCCTTTCCTGCTAGTTTCTGCGAGGTCAAATTTGGAAGCCAGGAAGGCAGAAAGTGTATGGAGGCTAAGCATTGTAAGCGCCTTGCAGGGCCCGAAGGCAGCTCCCTATCTGCCAGTATAGAGGAAGAATCTAAACATCTAAAGGCAGATTTTCCTTTTTTTTTTTTTTTTGGGGGGGGGACTATTCTTCAGGAATTTTCTCGGTAAAAAAGGGTGGGTCCCAGGACTGTGCAGATCCAAAGGGACGCCCTCTGAGCCCATGCACACCCCTCGCCCCTTGCCGGCTGCCTAGACCAGGGAGGAGGGAGCACAGGGTCATGACCCCTGCCTCTGCCCGAACGCGCCCTTCGGCCCCTGCAATTAGCGCCAGGAGGTCAGCAGGAACTCGGACGCCTCTACCCGCGGCTCAAAGCACAGCAAAAGGTGACCCCGTCCCCCCCTCCGCGGGTCCCAGACGCCAGGGCGCAGCCAGACTCGGGGGCCAACCTTCCCAACAGGCGGGCAAGGGCCGGAGGGCTCTGGCCCGCGCCGGCATTTGTCACCTTAAATCTACAAATCACCAAGTCGCTCAGCCCTGCAGGCTGCAGTAGCTGGTAGCTGACCACCGCAGAGGCCATAGGGTCCGCTGCTCCCGCGAGCTGTGGCCTTTGTCCCTGCAGATGCAGGCAGGTTAAAAAAGGAAAACGTACAGAGTTATAAAGTAGGAAAGCAGGCAGCCAGGGAAGGGAAGTTGGACCCAGGGTAGAGTTCGAGGCGTGCCCCTGGCGGCCGGGGGCTCCATCTGCTCATCCTCAATTCAGGTTATTCCCTGTCGGTTCTGCATGGCCAGAGAATTATGAGCGATGGTCTTCCACTGAATTTCCCGAACATTCTTTGGAAACCCAGAGGAGAGGACTGGTTTTCTCATCTGAGGCCCAAACAGCAATCGAAATGTGATATTCGGGAGAGCTAGGACGGCCGCTTCTCCCGATCTTGGGGATGGGACAGGGGTGGAGGGGGAGGGAAGTGCAGGCTGCGGGGGAGAGGTAGGCAGGGGCCTAGGGGAAGCGCCGCAGATCTGGAACCTCGGAAGCTTTGGAGTGCCGACCTAGCAGCAGCTACCAGGGCGCATTCGTGGGCGAGACAGATAGGTGGCACTCGAAGCCCGGGGAAAAAAAAAAAAAAAAAAAAAAGTAAGACGCCGGCCCCGAGTGGCCTCCGAGGCGGCCGCCGCCACCATAAAGCCCGCGGGGAGATTGCGACCGGCGCCAGGTGAGTAACAGGCAGCAAAACGCAGAGAGATTGGAGCAGTTCACCCCGCGTCCATCAGCGCCACAAGAGTTACTCATTAACATCACTATATACAAATAAGATACACAGGAGATTAAGAGAAAGGAAGGGGGGAAGGAAGGAAGCACGGAAAGCCCGCAGGAGAAAGGCTGGGCACAGGTCTGAGCCCTTTCCCCACATTTGGGGGGCTGAGTAGGGAAGAGGTTAGCAAATCCAGGCTGGGAAAGAAAGGCATTTTTTCCTTTCCCTCTGTGAGTTATTTTCTCTTCAATTTAGGAGCGTGCAGCTGGACGCAGCCAGCCAGCTCCCACCTTCTGGGGCACCGGCAGCGGCCTCTTCCTCGGGCTGGGGACCAGCGCCCCGTGTCGGTGGCAGGCTCCGTGCCTAACTCAGAGCGCGCTCCCTGGACATCTCCCAGTCCTGGGGGAACTGCCCCCCCAGAGGTCCCCAGGTCCTCCAAACCTCGCCAGCCACTCTGGTCGGCTCCCCTCTCACCCGCGGAGACAGCTCGGTGTGGGGGCGGGGCGGGCTGTGGAGGTCCCCACGTGCCTGGCCTGAGATGGAAGGGACTCTGCCCCCCTCTGCAAAAGGTCTCGACCTCTATCCTCTTCCAAGTACAGGAGGAGGGAGGAGAGGGGGCTCCTCCCGGTCGGCCATTCAAGAGGCCTGAAGGTGACAGGGACGTGGGGCCGGGCTGGCGGGCTCCGGGGTGGGGGCGGCGGGAGTCACCCGCCAGGCAGGCTCCGGCTGTGTCTTGGCCACCAGGGCAAGAAAAGGCCTAAGGGCTAACTCTTGAGAACACCACCCCCCAAACACACAAACACAAACTGCCCCCCTCTCCTACCAGCCCCAAGACATACACACCTCCAAAACTGGGGGTGGGGAGACCAAAAGATTGACAGATTGACACAGACCACTATTTTTTCTTTTTTTATCGAAAGATTCAAAGATAAATTGAACTTCAAAGGGCAACTCCCCGAACTACCTGGAGCCTGGCTGGAGGGGAGACCTTAAGGGAGGATGCCTGCCTCCTGGGGGACTTTTCCCTTGGAGGAGGTTAAATCTGCGCCCCGAAATCACCTTTGCTTTGGAAGGAAAACTTCTGTCCTTCCTCGCGTGACACAGCTAAATAAGTGTGCGCAGAATCCACTGTGCTTTGCACGTGCAATGGGAGCTGGACGGGCCTTGTAGGGGTTCCTGGGACTGGCTCCGTCCAATCTGAGACACCAGGGTTGACCAGGTCTGTGGGGACGGGAAGCATTTCCCCTGGTCCGTTTCTCCTACAACCTGGAGGTTTGCTGCCCCGTCAAGTGGGGTCTGGCCCGGGAAGGATTTTACCAGCCTCTTCCCCTGCCGGACACACTTGTGTAGGGAGATATTTTTTGACTTGGATTCCTCAGATCAATGTCAAAAAGGAAAGAGCAAACTTAAAACGAAAACCGTTCCTCCCGCTCCCATTTCTTTTTGGTCGGAATGCTGCAGAGAAACTAGCTTAGGAAGCACAGTAACTCTTTTCCTGTCATAACCTAAGTATATGAAATGACTGTTCTTTCCGAATTTGAATCAGTCTCCTTTCCTCTCCTGTTTTGCTCCCCAACTCAAAGGAAAAGTATTTTCAGATTGAAACCTCTCCCTTAGCTGCAGCAAGGGACTTTTGTTTTTAGCTTAGTAGCTTGAGTGACATCTCATTTTGGTTCGCTGGGGGCGGTCTTAATTATTTAAAGGCAAAGGAAAAGGGGTAGGCAAAAGGAGAAGAGACAGAATCCTTTCCCGTTCTCTACCTCCAGGAAAAGTCCCCCAAGAAAGCACTTAACACAAAGTCCAAAGGCATTTCAATAAAAATTTATTGAAATTTCAGTGATCTTTTAAAGAAGGAAAAAAAATACAGAAAACCAAAGAACTCATCAACAAGTATAACACAAAATATACCTTCATGGATTTTTGTCTTTCAACCCTCTCAAGCACCTGTGAGCCCCTCTGTATAGGCACCAATTCATAACGCCATCGAGATTAACAACAGTAGTAAATTCCACTTGGTTTGGAGGAAATCAGAGACTAGCAAATACCAATATGAAAGAAAAATTAGGAAGTCAAACCACAGTCTCAGCACTGCCCCCTCCCACAGCAATCTCAGACACTCTTGGGGGGTTATATTTTTAAGGAATTCAAAGTGGAGCTGAGAAGTGCCAAACCCTCCCCAGTTTTGGCTAAAATAAGAAATAGCACTCTCCCTCACTCTTAGGCATTAAAAAAAGAAGAAAAATAATTTCGCAGACAACTCTATCTGAAAGTGTGTAGGTGTTGGTGCAGAAAGTATGTTTGCTAGTGTGAACAGCAATCCTGTGACCTGGAAATAAAACCCACTAAAGGGAAACAAGAATAAAACCTGACAGTTGCAATCCTATTTACATAGAGCTATGTACAATGTCAATAAATTAAAGTTTAATTTTCCGAGCATTCATATTCCACCTATTTACAAGTTATCAAATAATTACATAAATACTTTGTCTAATAGTCTCGTTTCTTCTTTATTTTTTTTTAAACCTTGTTATTGCATATACAGGAAAGAGAATGAACTGCCAAGGAGGGACATGAGTCCTGCTACAGAGCTTAGATAAAATAAAGTCACTTTCTGTTTTCCCACACCCTTTCCCTCTGCCACCTCCCCCCACGCCTCTTTCTTGGGGTTGCCGATCTGAGGGGACAGGACCGAGGAAAAGGGCTGGGGGTTAGGTTGTATTCTCTAAAAGCAAGCGTCCAAAATAAAAACCACAAATACATTACTGTAGAACATGCAAGAAGAGACCTATATTGGCTCTTAAAACATCACAAGAATATTAAAAAGACACAGATTTCCTTAATATAGACTAAACAGGAATGGCCAGGGACTCCCCTCCCCAGACAAGGCCACTCCGTAATTTATTGAGAACTGATATGCAAATCACTATAAAGTTTTCAAACTTTCACAAACAGAATCATGTGAATTCATGTGTCCCCATTCTTTTTTAAAAAATCATTTTTGCTTCCACTTGACACGTGAAGGAAAATATATAAATCCACATTGAGGGAGAGGCCTTTCAACACCTCCCCACCTCTACCCCCTCCAGGCGAGCCTCGGCTACCTCTTCCTGCAGCCACAGCTTTCAGACCAGCCTGGACTGAAGCTGTTCCCGACATAAATGATTTACCTCCCACCCCGATCGCTCAATGCAACGGCCGTGTCTGCGCCCCAGAATCCAAGCGAGATCCCGGATAGATGAACCACATCAAGAAGCCAGAGCCTGTCTTTAGCACATTCTCTAGAGGGAGTCCGGCGCCCCTTCCCAGACGCCGCGGCTGCGGAGGAAGGGGTCACCCCACGGCAGGCCCGTGGCTTCTTTTACATCCAACAAAGTGCGCTGCAGATTTGACTGAACTGGAATGAAGAGACTTTTCTGGGGGCGGGGGGCGTCTAGGGGGACGCGCTGCGGGACCGATCGGGCTTGGCTTCCAGGCCACTGACCAGCCGCTGGATGCTCTGCAGTTCACTGGTGGCCGCCTCCTTCTCCGAGCAGAGTTTGGGCGACAAGGACACGGAGCTGGAGGACAGCGTGGAGGAGCGGCTGTTCAGTTCCGAGCCCGAGTCCACGGCCACGGAGGCCGGGCTGGCCGCCAGGGCGGCGGCTTTAGCGTCCAGGGGCCCCGCGGCCGGCGCCATGGAGGGCAGCGCGGTGGCCAGCAGGCTGCTGCTGTCGGGCACGGGCACTGGGATGGAGTAGGGGCTGTAGCGCAGGCGCGGGCGCATGGTGTTCAGATTCAGGAACGGGTGGCGGTGCACCGAGCTCGAGGCCGCGGCCGAGGAGGCGGCCGCTGCTGCCGCCATGTAGGTATAGGGGTAAGGGAACAGGCTTCCGAAGGGTGACATGGCCAGGCTCTGTGGGAGAGAGAGAAGCGCACACAGGGAGTCAGTGAGCGACTGGCGGGAGGGGCCCACTGCCTGCATCTCCTCCAGGCAACCCGGGCAATCCACGCACCCCAGCAGGGGAACCCCTGATCTCTGTCCTTGGGGGGACTGGAGGGCGGCAGGACTTCTCTAGGGTCAACTCAGCCTGGGTCACCCTGGGCCACAGCTTCCTTAGATGATAAAGCAGGGAAACGGCAAAGAATTCATATACTGATTGGGGACAGTGTGGATAGTAGAGGAGCTAATGTCAGCAATATGCTCCAGGGAGCCTGGTCCTCAGGGCTGCTAGACAGTTCCCACAAGGGTGACTTGCTGCACCTGTTTAAATGGGCCACCAAAGTGGCTGAGGGAGAAGTGGAGGGCAGACATTGTCATACCTAACTTCGTTGGGTCACTGTTAAATGCCAACCCTGTAACTTTCTCAAATGGAAAAAAAAATCAAAACAAAACAAAAAACAAGATGCAAAGGAAAAGGAAAAGGAGAGGAGGGAAAAAACATTCATTACCAACCGCCCAGCCTCACAGGCTGTCACAGGGGAGAAACTGAGGCAGGCCCCAGGGGCCCAGGGATTCACCCAACTAATACGTGGGGGAAGCAGAATTGAAAATGCAGGCACCATGGGTCTGTCCCATGCCTTGAGATGCCAGTGTCTGTCTGCCCAGGCAGCCCCTGGCCCACCTACTACCTGCCCACAGACACCAGCAGAGAGGGGAGGAACCGAGACAGGCCAGAAGCCAGCCTTTTTCCCAACTTCCCCCTTCTCTCGGGAGGAGGCGGCCAGTCAGCCTCTTGGCTGGGGAAGGGAGACCAATGTGCTCAGACAAAACAAAAAGGAAAGAGAGAAGGCAGAAAACCCCAGAGAACCTTTGCACGGGGTTCAGAGCCCCGGCAGCCTGGTGCCCCAGCACAGCTGTCTGAACCACACACAGGCCAGCCACAGCCACTGCTGCCCCTCTCTGACATTTCCCACACGGTTAACCCTTTGGGGGACTAACTGGCCTGGCTGTGGTGGAGGAGGGGGAGAAGGGCTTTGAGCTGGAAGGACAAGTTGCAGACTCCAGACAGAATTCTCACCCGGGGAGCCAATTTCCCCTCCCCACACCTCAGCCTCCCTCCTGCCCAATTCCTGGGGGAGTTCTGGCTATGAGACACTTGAGAGGTTTCAGCTCCGAAGCCGAAAGCAAAAGGCCCCGAAAGAGGCCCTGGAGTCAGACAGCAAGGAATGGCATCTCAGCTCCACCAGGGACCAGCTGTGTGACCTTAGACAAGTTACTCAACATCTCTGGGCCTCTTCCCCTCCATCTGAAAAGTGTTGGTGATAAACTCCCACTGAAGGGTTAGATCAAAAGACTCTGAATAGATGAAGTACCTAGAAGAGAGCTGTGTAAAGCTGTTATCACTAGTATGACCCACCTCCTTTGCTAGAATACAGCCCTTGAGGAAACATTTTTAAAGCTTTTTGGGGGGTAGAAGAGCATGAGGTCATAATGACTCCACAAGATAAAGCTTGCACCTATTAATGGGTCCATCAACATCATAATATACACTAACTTATTAGTATATTGTCATTTGGAGCTACTAGGCAAGGGGGTTGGGGGGGGGTCTGGAACCCACAGGCAGGAAACTGGGGCGAGTGGGGGAGGGGCTAGGGGTAGGCGGGAAAGCCGGGACACATACCTGGGAGGCCAGGACGTGCTGCTGGAGGTGGAAAGGCAGGGTGGCGGCGGACGCCCCGGACAGTCCCTGCGCCGCGGCTGCAGAAGCCATGGCGCTGGAATCCAGGCCCGAGACGCCGGTGGAGGCCCCGGACACGGTGGCGAGCAGGGGCCCCATGCCAGCGGCCATGCTGGAGAAGGCGCCCCCCATGGCGAACTGGCCGGGGTGCAGGAAGAGCGGGTGCCCGTTGAAGAACTGCTGGCCCGCCAGGCCCGGGGCGAAGCCGAGGCCAGGCAGGGGCCCCTGCGCCAGGTGCGCGGCGGCCGCGTCCGTCTGCACGGTGAGCGGCGCGAAGGCCTCCTTGGCGGGCAGCGCGCGCGCCTCGTCCGCCTTGGTCTCGCGGCCCGGACTCCGGCGCTCCTCGGCGCCCGGGCCGCGCGTGCTGGACGAGATGGTGGCCGGGCTGTGGCGCGAGTCGGGCGATGCCTTGTCCAGCCGCCCGCTGTCCCGGGGCCGGCCGCCGGCCTCGGCCGCGAAGAGGTGCGCTTTGGCCGCGGGGCTGCCCTTGTCGCGGCCCGGCTCCTCGCACGTGGTGGTGGAGATCTTGGCCGCATCGCAGGCCTCGGGGCCGGGCTCCTCCTTGCTGTCCGCCTCGGCGTCGCTCTCGGCCTCGCTGGCGCACAGATCTAGCGGAGGGGCAGAGAGGACGCGGGGGAGGGGGAGGGCGTTAGCTTCCTTCTGGGCCAGGGCAAGGCCAGGACCCAAGTTGGAATCCCACCTAGGGGGCTTACTGGCTTCGTAGCCCCAGCCAAGCCCGGGAATCTCCTCAGTCTTCTCGTCTGCAAAATGGGGTATTATACCTAATAGGATCAATAAGCCAATAAGGAGCTTAAAGTATTTAGATCCAGCTTAATCCTCCTTAGATAGACATGCCCCCAAGAGTAGATCTTCTTATTATGATTTAAACTTTTTTTTTTTTTTTTAAAGCACGGATAGAGTTCCTGAGGTATAAGACAAAGGCTTTACTTGCATTGCTCCATTCGATTGCAAATTAACTCCTTAACCATGAAAACTAAAGGCCTGAGCACTGGTTCCCTGGTAGAGCGCTAGGTCCTAGGTCCGGGGTTCCATCCCGAGGTCGCAAGGAAACAAAAATAAAAATGAAAACTAAGTTACTTTAAAACTCTCTACTAGGACACATTTCAATTACAATCACTGTCTTTTGTTCACTGAGTGACTGAGATCAGCACCTCACACAAATTTGTGGATTATTTTGGAAGGATTTGTTTGGAAAGACTCTTGATATCTGAATTAGTAATGGCAGAAACAAACACCCCTCCCCCAGCACACACCCTCAGTGGGGCCTGCCCAGCAGACACAGGAGGGTAGCACTCCGCTAGCTCACCACCTCACGACAATCAGATTTTTGTTGTTGTTGTTATTGCTTGGTGTTTTTTTTTTTTTTCTTTTACCACACCCTCTGTGGGTGTCCTACTAGAATAAAAGAAAAAGGGATCCTATATTTTATGTTTAAAGCTAAAATGGATTGAAGACATAAAAGACTTTCATTTTATTTCACTTAAAAACAGGTTTCTTCCCATTGAGAGAGTGTGTGTGTGTCCTTGCAAATAAATAGTGCTCACTCTTTAAACACAGGAAGCCCACTGAGGATTTGAGCCATGCCCTTCACCCCTCACCCCTACCCCCAAGGCAGGTCCCCAGTGCTGCACCTCCCCAGTCTCCAAGGTCAACAGTTGTTCTCTTTTTTCAGCCACTGGCCCATTCCAGGTGGCAGAATCCCTGGCTGTGTCCTAGCTGTGTACCTAGCATTCACTGCTGGAGGTTGGTCAGCAGCTGGGGACTGTCTTGGTCGGGGAGAGGTGAGAGGAGAGAAGGAAGAAAGGAAGGACAGAGAGAGAGAGAAGCGCAGGGAGCACCTCACAAAGCTGCCCTTGCCAAGAGGTTATAGACAAGCCCCCCCCACCTCCCCTAGTCAGATAAGCATTTGGGGTGACGAGTTTTGAGCTCTTCTGGGCCCTCCGGGCAGGGGCACACACCTGATGCCCCTTTTTGAACTGTGGCTCCCGCTTGTTTCTATAGACTGTAGAAGCGTCCCCACCTGTACAGGGCTGATCTCCTGGCCCGGGCCTCTCTCTCAGCCCCAACACTTCAGGCCCCCTAGGTGTCCAGACCCCCTAGAGGTGGATGGACTTACCTTTGAGGTTTGACGTCCCTACAGTGGACACTGCTGGAGAGGAGGCCTGGGCAAAGCAGCTGAAGGCTGCCTGCTCACTTGAGGACTCGTCTGAGGTCCCGTTGTCCTTCTTGTGCCTCTCATCGAACACCCGCATGGACTGCAGGGTGAGCTGCTTTCTGTGGGAGAAGCCCGCACCCAGGTCACCACAGGGAACATACATTTCCCCCTCTTTGTTTTGCTCGCCTTTGCAGGACGGCATGCCCACACCTCACCCTGCCTGCAGCCCGCAGACAATGAGAACGCTCTGAAATCTCTGGGCCCCAGGACAGCCACACAGCCTTCAGCATTGTTCTTGACCCTCTCACTGGAATGAAGATGGTCGCACAGAGGCGGGGGGTGGAAGGGAACAGGGCTCCAGTTGCATTTATTCAAGACAAAGCTTGCGCTGGGAAAAGGCATTCGTTTGTGCTATGACATCTTGTTTAGAAAACATGAGAGGCTAGCATTGGTCAGGGACAGCTGAACTGCTGGCCTTACAGAGGGAGGGGACTGAGGGGCCAACCCTGGGAACACAATGCTGTCTGTCCCCAGCCTACCAAACTCCTGGACGGTTGCTAAGACGGGAGGAAGTGGTTATTTCATGGTATCCTCTACTGTAATTGGTTCACCAACACATTAATTGGAGTGAAAATTTATTTACGTTAGAAATTGTTTTTTAATGCTCAGCCCCAAGGGGACACATTTAAAATTTGAGGTGATTCTCTGTATTGTAGAAAAATCTTTGGAAAGGGTGTGTGTGGGGGAGAGTGCCTTTCATATAATCTTCAGCTGTCTACTTAATGCAAAATGACACAGGTACCCAGGAAGGAGGGAGAGAGCCACAGATTTCTCCAGGGGCCTCAGCTCTGTCTGGTGGTATTTGGAAGATAAAACAGGAAAAATTCCAAAGCCATCTGTAAATGGCTTGGTCCTTTCCTGGGACCTGCCTAGGATGAATTTAAATTAATTAGCAATTCATAGGTGAGGTGTCCTTATGCAATCTGTCATCCCTGACACTTTCCCTCCAGAGCCAACTCTAGCCTAGTCCCCTTGAAGGGAACCAGCAACAAGTAGAAAAGGTGCTGTGTCCATGGCAAGACAGGAACAAGGAGACGTAAATTACTCTCCACCCATTCTTCCCAGTGTAAGTGCCTCACTTCTGACACTAGAAAATGAAGTCCTCGCCAAGCAAGTTTTCTAAATTATCAAAGAGATAAACTGATGATCTCAACTCACCTTTTTTCTCTCCTGCCATTTCCAGTGTCTCGAAAACCTTTTGCAAAAGGGTTGTTGTCTATTTTTAACTGGGTTATCTGCAGGAGACACAAGCAAGACAGAGACATTGGCTTCACTTTCTAGAGTATTCTGAGGGTGCTTTCTCCCCTCAACTCAACAGCTCCCTAGTAATGTAAGGGCCAACAGCAGTCACATGGATATGCCAGGCTAAGAGTAGGGAGGGTGGATAATAGAAGATTGGAATGGTGTTAAGCAGCAAAAGGAACTCTATGGAGGCTCTATGTCCTGCAAGAGACCAAATCAAGGACTTTAAGCTGAAATTACCCACAGAAATTCTCTTTTTTGGGCAGCTGACAGATTGGGCTCAGAAATGGAAACTTCCCCAAAGTTGTCCAGAGGGACAACCAACCTGTAGATCTGAAAACTGTGCTTTCCTTTTTTTCATATACAGTGGAATTAATCATGAAACGTTATGCATACTGCCCTGCCTACACCTACACACACACACACACACACACACACACACACACACACACACCATACACTCCAACCTTTTCCATGAATCTAATAAAATGATTTATGGGTTTTTGTTACTGTTGTGCTAGAGTGAGTTGGATTTTTTTTTTTTTTCCTGTGGGTGGTGGTGATGGTGGTGGTTGAAAAATTACAGTATTGACTATTATAGATTTAAAAGGACAAAATGACCACTGGTAACATTTGTTTTCATTTATATGCTCTACCACTGCCACTAGGTAGAGAAGGCTCATGGCCTCTGTGCCTGATTTTTAAAAAAAAAAAAAAGCTACATTTTATGATTGCATTAACAACTTAGTTAATGTAACTTTGACAGGAGCCTGGGTCTAGAGGGAGCCTGCATTTTGCACTGAGGAGAAATGCCTGCTGTGGCACACAGTCTTTTGAAATCCTTCCCTTCGAGGGGAAGAAGTGACATAGGGTCAGAGTTGGAAGAAGGGTGCCTAGGTTGGATTCTTGCTATTGAAATAAACTGCCCGATGCCAGACTTCAGGTGTTGCAGGAGGCCAGGAGAGGAGGCGGTGATGTTTTAGTCCCCAGACTAAGGAAATGTATCCCAAGCAGCCCTGTGCTACATCTACAGGACACCCACTGACAGGGCATGTGAGCTCACAATGCAGGGGGCTCTCCGCTGAACTGGACTGGCCCTGGGTCCAGAACTCGGAAGGTGAAGAGCAGGCATCCTCAGCCCTTCCACCCCTCAACTGGCAAGCTGGGAACTGGTGAACCATTAGCACTAGCCACTTTCTCTATGTCTGTGTGCTCCCTGGCTAGGACCTTCAGGTCACCAGAACTGCAGATTCCAGGGGCTGCCTCTTTTTTTTGGGGGGGGAGGGGGCGTCTAATCTCCAGCTTCAGGCCCCAAAGGAGAAACGTTTTCAAATGTGGTGACCTTAGCTATCTCAAGCTGAAACCTTCAGATGACTCTGTTCCTATGACCCCGTGATCAGGGTAGCTTTTTCCAACCACACACACTCCTGTAGTGCACGCACATGCACTCACACACACACACACTCACCCACACATACATATACCATAAAAAAAACGGCAGCATAAAAGGTAATAAAAACCAGACCAGCTACTTGGGATTTCTGGCTAGGGGAGAAAAGCTGGTCTCCTCCCAGGATCCCAAATGGCTTTTGCCTTCATGTTTTAGCTGGTTCCTTTCAGACCTCATTTCTCAAGCCTCCTTTCTGAAGGGAAAGAGGATGAACATTGAACAAATGCAACAAAGTCAGGGGGTCTGGGGTTTGGGATGGCATCGGTGACCCTACACTGGTCATAGGAGCCTCTTGCTAGCAAGATCAGCTTAGCACCTTTCAATTCCCCACCAGATTCTTAGCTGGCTGAGTTTTGTTCCTGCCCCCTAAAGGAACCAGCAGCGCCTCTTTCCCCAAGTGTTCTACCGAGGGTCAGATCACAAAAGAAAATTCAAGATGTTCATCCCAATTCCTGGTAACTTTCTCACCCTGATCTAAAGCAGCCTAAAGGGAGGGAAAGCACCACCATTAAAGAGAAAGGCCCCTCTGGTTACCTTATCATTCTGGTATGCGGTCACAGCAATGAATTCCGTTTCAGGGAACAAATACGTCCGAAATGTACTGTAAGGCAGTTTCAAGATATCATTGGCTCTGACAATGTGGAACCGGGGCTGGTATTTATGCATGGAGTTCAATATAGTCTGCAGGAGCAAGGAGAAAGAGATACACATTAAAAAAAGAAAAAAAAAAAAAAGGATTTAGCAGGACAAATAGGATCTTAGGTCCCCTGCCAAGCTGACATCTTCCCCACCGCAGGGTACCACACTTGGCCCAACCCCACCTCCTTGGAGTACCTCCTTGGGTACATTTCACTCCACAGATGTTATCTTCTGGAGAATCCAAATTGCTCCTCCATTTCCAAAGGGACCCCCCACCCTCACCATCTATATGGTCCATTCATACCTTGAACCCTAGCCTACCTGAGTCCCAAAACTATAATTCCCCTGCCACGTTGCGTGATCACTTGGGAAGGCCAAAGTCTTAAAAGATAGAGAAAAACATGCATTTTAATTTACAAAATGATTCAGTACTTTAAGCGCCCACTAATTGACGAGCCCAATCCACTTAAAGCCCTGAAAGGCTGAAGGCTAGAGAGGAATATTTATGCCCTAATCAAATCAAGGATTTCAAATGCAATTCCTGCCCGATGAAGATATTTCCTCGCACCTTTCACATCTTCCCGGGAGTAATCTTTCTGCTTATTCCTCACGTATTACTTTGTTTATTTTATTGAAATGTTGGGGAGGGGTAGAAGAAGGGGCAAAACATCCTTTGCCGGACTTTTATAGGCTATCCAAGTCTTCTGAAAGTTTCTAAGCTCTCACTGATCCACGTATCCACTCCCACAAACACACCATTTTTCTACTGAAGATCTGATGCTCATTTCTCATAAACCTGCCGTCCACCCAAGCCCAATTCTCTTTCAGTCAAAGGAAATAAATTTTCAAAAAAAAAAAAAAAATGCCTTCACACCCTCAAACCCACACCGTCAAGGCTCCAGAATGTAAACTCTCCCAAGAAATAACATGGCTGATTTCAAAAGAGAAGTACGTTTTAAAAGCAAACAAATCCTTTATGAACGCATAGCTTTGGACATGATCTTAATGCTCAGGTCCTGGTTCCAGCTTCACTTCCAGGTCTGGCATTTACCAAGGACCTGGAATTGATAGAGAACAGGAGCTGGTGCGTCTTCCTGACTCATTTCTTTCAGAAAGCCAGGCCTCCCTTTATCCGGAGACACTCCAGAATTCTCTAGCAAGCTCTGCTACAGATCGAGCAAGGTTGCTGTGTTTAGAAACAGCCAGCCAGTGTGAAGTCTAAGCAGAAACTCAGAGGTTTACAAGGGATGGAGAAGCTCTGTCTTGGGAAGCGTGGAGAAAGGAATATTTTTTACTACAAGGAGCATGAAACTTACAAATCCATGTTTGTCCGAAATGTTGTTGGTGAGTTTCAGTTTGTGGAAAGTGACGACTTTGGACATCCACTGTTCCCCTGTAGCGGGGCTGTCCGGGTGAATATACATTCTCTTTGGCATTTCAGGGTCCGCCTTACCGGCCACCATCCACCGAGAGTTGTGAAATTTATATCGACAGTCATCAGCGGCTATAATGTCCATCAGTAAAATATATTTGGCCTTTTTATCCAGCCCAGAACATCTCACTTTAAATGGAGGAAACATTCGCCTACAACAGGAAAGAGTAGGAAAGAGAAAAAAAAAAAAAGAAAGAAAGAAAGAAAGAGAAAAACAAAGGTAAATCACTCAAAGTCTTGGGATTGACTTCCTATCTGTTCTAAAACCTTTGAGCCAAGTATAAAACTTTCTGTTGCAGCTCATGAGCTCCTACTTTTCAGAGTGGAGGCAACTGGGTGCAAAATTGTTTTCTTCTACACTGAAGTATTGAAATGGCTCAGTTTCTCTCTGTTTTGAGATCTCAAGAGTCAAAACAAATGAGCTGTGGCACCACATTTCTCTGCATTGTCTGTTGATGTCTTTCAATTTTTTTCCTCTATGTGACTGTACAGATCGCCCTCTGTAAAGAGAAATCCTTGCCCGTGCCTTTTTCTTTGTGTATTTAGTTGTAAACAGCAAGGCTTAGGAGTGTAGCGAAATGGGGTTAGTCAAGCTCGATTTTTCCACCATCCCAGGGATCCCATTGGTGTGAAAATGCTAAATTTATCTGGGAAATAAACGTCCAGTTACCACCCCCCTTCGGCCCCCTGCTGCAGAAGAGCAATCCCGAAATCCCGCTGCTGGCGAAATGTGCTTGGACTTCGGGGAGTCCTTAGAGAACGAATTCTGTAGATTAAGGTGGACTCCTGGGCCTGAGAACCCATCTGTTCCTTGAGCTGTGAGCCACGTTCCCCAGCAACTTAGGCCAGCTGTAAACTGCAAGATTGTGCCACCAAATTGCTGTTTAATTTCACCCAAGTGTTGGCATTCTGTACTTTTGACTTAAAAGGAAGCACTTTGCTGTAGAAACCGACTACACGTCTTGTGGGCTGAAGGAGGATTTTATGCCAAACTTTGGTCTCCTTCAGCTTGGGAGGAGACGGAAAGTTGAAAACTCCAGAGAGGGATTTTATTTTTATCCTTTCAATCTGATACCTTGACAAACTTCAATGCTAGAAAAACAAATCAGGGGTTTGAAATGATGGTCCTAGGGACCCTCTTCCAGATGAGGACCTCTCAAGGTTATGTAAAATACGATCTACAGCATTCAAACTCACAAAAGCAGCGTGTCTGTCCTCCCTAGCTCCTTAGGTCTGCAAACATAATCTTAATTATCCCAAATTGCCTGCTCACCTCTCCCTCGGGTTATAGACACACGAAGTGGTGTGGCCAAACAAACCAAAACGCCCTTGGATTTCTCTCTGACCCGGGCAGCAAAGGCTCAGGCCCCCTTCAGACCCAGGGGCTAGGCTGAAGAGCAGAAGGCCGGGCCTCCCACAGCCACACAAAAGTCAAGGGCTTTCAGGCTGTCTTTCGGGGAACAGAATAAAACAAATCAGAACACATCGACAAAGAAATAAGGGTGTTCCAGAAAGGTTTTTGGAGGAAACTTCCTGGAATGGGGTGCTTTTCTTGCTTCCTGTAGGAATGTCTCAGATCCACTGAAAAGTCTCACCTATCCTGTAGGGAACCCCGTATCCAGGCCGACGGTAAGACCAATGCAGACACCCAGGTAGGCTGAAATGTCCTGTCAGCCGGGGCAAGGGCCCGGCAGTTTCTGCACACGTTTTTAGGGGAACTAAGTTTTCGCCCCAGCGGTAGCAATCACAAAGCCGGGCTCTGGGAGCAGCGGCTGAAACGGAGGGAAGAGATCTCTGCTAGCTTGGGGGAGGGGGCTCCCACTGCTTGCTTACCTTCCCGACTTGGTAATGACCATCTCGGTGCCCCGCTTGTGGAACTGATCCCAAAGTTCTTTAGCTTCCAGGTGCACCTTGGGGTCGTCTTCCACCTCTTCTTCCGGCTCCATGGTCTTCAGCGGCCTCAGATGGGCCTGGGGCCCCAGGGACGAGAAAGGGATGCCGGTCTCCGCCGCTCCCACCAACTGATCCATGATCGGCTTGGCGAGGGCACCGGGCAGCGAGAGCGCCGCGGCGCCGTTGGGAGGCAGCGTCAGCGCGGGGAAGAAGGGCGGCTGGTGGCCCAGCACCGCGCTCATGGCGAAGTCCGGCGCCCGGTGAGGTAGGAACGGATGGTAGGCCATGCTTGTCCCAGGAATGACCGGATCTCTCATGGAGAGGCTCATCCACACCAGGCGGGGACAAGTCCGCAGCTGCTGGCTTGTTTTTGCTTTTTTTGTTTGATTTTTTTTTTTTTAATTTAACAGCAGCACATAGTTTAAAAAAAAAAAAAGGAACAAATCACAACTGAAGCACTTCAAAGGGAAGAGGGGGAAAGTGTCTTTTGGGGAAGGGAACGCCGCTTTTAAAGAGGACAAGGCGCCAGATCAGGAGACATAGTCGCTGGGGTGACTGTCCTTGTGCCTTGCGTTTTTAAAAAGCCGCTCCTAGAAGCCGGTTTCAGCAGCGAGAGGAGAGAGCAGAGCCTCAACCCGCGCCTGAGCCCCGGCGCTCAACTCCAAAGAGACACTCCAGCCCTGCGTCCCGGAATCGCTCCCCAGCCCCCAGGTTCTTTGTTGCGAATGCGGACGGCTCTCCTGGAAGACTTTTTACCTTTTCTTCTTCTTCTTCTTCTTCCCCCACCCCCTCTCTCTTCCTCTCCCTTTCTCGCTGGAGGCTTCTGCACTTGCGCTAGGCTTGGCTTTAGCAGGGGGCGAGAGCGAGAGGAAAAAAAAAAAGTCTCTCCTTAAAAAAAAAAAAAATTGATTTAAGCCCCTTCCACCAGCGCTATCAAAACTTGCGCTGGAAACTGGCTTCCGTTCGCCCTCCTCCTCCTCCTTCCTCGGCCCCGAGCCCCGGAGAGAGTCTCGGTTTCAGTCCGAATCCTGACGCGATCTTCTGCCGTGACTCTTCCTTGTCCGAAAAACGTGAGCGAATTCGCTTCCTAAATCTGCGTCCAGGCGCGCAGGGCAGGGGAGGATTTAGCAGGGCGACATGGAAAGGAGGGAGAGAGGAAGAGCGGAGAGAGAGGGACACGGAGTAGGCGAGGAGAGGGAGGGATCGAGGGAGGGAGCGAGAGAAAGCTGAGCGCGAGCTCCTCGCCACCCTCCTCCGCCTCTAGAATTCCCCGGGCGTCTGCTCGGCGGCTCTAGAAGGGTCGGGCTGCGCTGTGGGCTGCGGGGAGCCGGAGGCCTCTTGATTGGCTCTTTGACGCTTTCGGACCAATTGTGTTGCTGCATAGGCGTGGTTTTCACAGGTCGAGTGCCGAGGGATAGAGCTGAGTTATAAAAAGAAGGTGTCGGAAACAGTAACGTCGCAGCGCCGCAGCGGTACTACTGCCTGTCCTGAGACTATGTCAACATGATCAGAGGGCGGGCGGGAGCCACTGGGGAGCGCGCGCGCACCGAGTCGCCTCTAGGTGGCTTATCAAGACCTCGCCGCAGCTCCTGAGCTCGCCTGCTCTCGCTCAGCCCACGTCTGAAATGCCTCAGCCATCCATCCCCGGATCGAGGGAGGAGGCAGGGCCAAGGGAGGAGGAAGGGGGAGGGAGAGAGGAAGGGAGGCAGCCAAGCCAAGCCAGCCAGCCAGCCCCGCGAGCAAGGCGGGGAGCGCGCCCGGGCGCCGGGCAGGGGCGCTCGCCTCTCGCGCGCTCAGCTCGCCTCTCCGCCAACCGCCGCCGCCGCCGCCGCCGCTGCTGCTGCTCCCGGCAGCCCGGCCACTTCCCGCCCGGCTCTGGACGGACCGAGCGTGCGGCTGAGCCTTCCGTGAGCTACCATCCGGCCGCTCGGCGCCACTAAAGCCGGCGGCCGCGGAGGAGTGCGCACGGAGACTCCAGGCTGGCGGCGGGTTCCCGCCCCACGTGGAGCCAAGGCTCCGCCTGGCCGCCGCTAAAGGAAGGGTCCCCGAGCTCGCGCGCCTCGATGCCGGTTTCCCCTACATCTGGGCTCGCGAAGACACGAGTCCCCGGATGCGGCCAGATCTTGGCACGCGACTGTGCTGGATCCGTCCCCACTGTGCCCCCCGCCCCCGCAGCCATATGCAGAGATCCATACGCCCCTTGTGCATCTTTATGCAACGCGCGCCAACATACTGAGCCACACGCCGAAAAACCAGTACATGTAAATGCGTACACAGCCTGCGTCCCGGGCCCAGCCTGCGCTCGTTCTGCGGGATGGTCTCTGGATTTTCTTTTCTCTCCCTCCCTCCCTCCCTCCCTCCCTTCCTTCCTTCCTTCCTTCCTTCCTTCCTTCCTTCCTTCCTTCCTTCTTTCCTTTTCCTTCTTCTCTCTCTCTCTTTCTTTCCCCCTCTCTTTGAAATGCATTTACCAGCCCGCGTAGCTCTCCTCTTCCATTCGGGTGCGGGTTCCCGGGGTTGCACGTGAATGTGTGTCTGAGTGCAGAGGGGAGAAGGGAGGCCGTGGACCGAGTGGGCGCTGCGATGGACTTGGTTGTGGACCAGTCCCTCCCAAGACACTGTCCTCACCTTGGGGCTAGCTCGGCATGGAGCTGTGGGTCGGGGCTGGGCGAGCCGGTTGGGGGAGGCACGCTAGCCTGGTATCTTCCTCAGGTATCGCACTAATCTCTCGGTGCCTCAGTTCCTTCTCCACCAGAGGACTTATCTCGCCAGAAGTCGGGGGCGAGTTTGTTAAACAAACCTTGAAATACCCCCACCTCTGAGGCCTGGAGCCTGGTTCCAGCTCAGGTAGGGTGTGGGGGGGCGGGGAGGGCGTGCCGGACAACCGACCTTACTGACCAGACCTGTCGCCGAATGGGTCACCCTGTTACCGCAGCTCCTGCAGGGGGTCAGAGGGCTCCCGCAGACCCATAGCCCTCCCTGATGAGAGACGATGAGTTCGGCTGTCCCTGTTTAGGTGGAAGGAACTGAGATGCAATGTGTTTTTACTGGTCTTGGGATGAGAACTTGTCTGGATGGAAAGGGAAAAGAAAAGGGGATGATTTCTAGGCCTAGGGGGTTTAGACCCCCGAGCCTTGGAATGTGTATTTGTACAGACCAGCAGCAGCATTCTGCCATTTGCCTTATGTGCTCCTTAAAGCCCCAGCTGCTAATCAGAAGTGCTAGCTAGTGGAAGGTGAAAAATGCAGTGCCATTGTGGGCCAGCCACCCTGAGGTAGGGGAGGAACTCTTGAGGCAACAAGCTTTTCCAGCTTCGCATTTTTGATGCATATGGTTAAGAGCACTTGGCACCATCGCTGAGAATTCCCTGAAGTCTCCAGAGAGAATGGAGGTTCTGTGGACTTGGTCTAGCTCACCATTTCCCCCTTGTCTTTTCCTTTTGGTCTGTGTCCTCTGTCTCTGTCTCTGTCTCTGTCTCTGTCTCTCTCTCTCTCTCTCTCTCTCTCTCTCTGTGTGTGTGTGTGTGTGTGTGTGTGTGTGTGTGTGTGTTGCCAGTGATTAAGAAGAGAGAAAGGGGAAGAAGAAAAAGAGCTGGCAGTGCCCAGAATGTTGGCTTATAATGGCCCGTCCAGCGTTCCCTGCCCCTGATCTGCAGGGTGCAAGAAGCCAGGCCTTCCTCTGCCTGGCAAGAACTATGGAGGTCACTGCAGGGTTTCATGAGTCTCTGGAGGCAAAAGACGCCTCCTCCCCCACAGTGCTCGCTGCCCAGGCCTGGGGCCCGCTAGGTGCGCTATCAACTTCGGCCCTAAATCCCGGGGATCTGGTTTTGCCTCTGCTAGCCGGCCAATCTCTGCCCCCGCCTTATCCAGTGCAAGGAAAGTAATTCTGCAACCACAATGTGATTGACCCCCCCACACACCCTCACCCACGTGGTGCCCCCAGGGTCCAGAGGCCCAGCTGAGAGACATTTGTACCCAGTCCCCAGCATTCTGGCCTCCCTTCTGCCTTGAAAATGGGAGGGGAGCTTGCTGATTGTGCTTGTAAATATCTTGTCTTGCTTTTGGCTGGACCGTGGACTGAGAGTGATTTCTGACCCTCACGCTACCCTCCTCCTCCCTCAGTTGCCTGTTTTTGTCTGTAGCTCTAACTTTACCCTGGGGTCACCCCAGTTGCCACTTCTGACTTCCACCTCCACTCTAGCGCAAGGAAGGAGGGGAGGGAGGGGAAAATTTGCGGGGTCCTGAATCGAAAATGTCGACATCTTGCTAATGGTCTGCAAACTTCCGCCAATTATGACTGACCTCCCAGACTCAGCCCCAGGAGGCTCGTATTCTGCAGGGAGGCCGCCGTAATTCTGGGATCAAAAGCGGGAAGGTGTGAACTCCTCTTTGTCTTTGCGTGCCCGCCGCGCCCCCCTCCTGGTGGGTGATAAACCCACTCTGGCGCCGGCCGTGCGCTGGGTGATTAATTTACGAACAAACAAAAGCGACCGGGTGGCCACTGCGTTTGGGTTAAACATTGGCCAGCACGTTCTGAAGCCTTGTGCCAGGCCTGGCCTCCGGGAGAACCCACAAGGCTAGCGCGCCCGAACCGGGCTTTTAGACGCCAGCCTCTGGCTCTGCGCGGTCTTTTTCTCTTTCTGTACTCGATCTTCTCTCCCTTGGCCTCAGGCTCAACAAAAGACACAGGGAGGCGCTGGGTGAGTCGGTGCCTCAGCAGAATCCGAGAAGAGGGAAAAGGATGCCTTCAAGGGACCCCAAGTTTGGGTCAGAATGGATTCATGACACTTCTGGTGTCTCCGAAATAAATATTCCACCAACTTTTGAAAAAAATAAAAGAGTTTTTACTTAATGGTTTTACTTAATGGTGGGCCTGGAGTTGAAAAAAAAAGTAAATGCTTCTTTTTTTGTTTTGTTTTGTTTTTTAACCTTCTATATCTGTAATGCCTGCAGCTTTTGAGGAGAGAGAGTAGCAGCCAGTGTGCATGAAAGCGAGGATTAAAGATGGGGACTCAAAGTTCATGTGGGGTGGGGAGCAAAACCTAACCAACTGTCCCCAGCTCGAGTCACGATGCCAGAGGGGAAGGTCCAGCCTTGCAGAGAAGTACCGGAACTCCTCTGCTGGGTCCACTTTTCCCTAAGGCACCCCATCTTCAAACTCTAAAGGGGACACATCGACCCTTTGGTGACCGAATGGTGTTTATCTGCAGTTTACAAAAAAAAAAAAAAAAAAAAAAAAAGAGGAGAGGAGGGGGAAGGGGTGGTGGGTAGGCGGGGTCGTTTAGTTTACTTTGGCCAGCGTGTTGTAAATATTCTCTTCAGCGCGTGTGAGGTCTGGGGAGGAACTATTCTGCGCATATTCCCTCTTAAACTTTCACCCTAGTTTGCTGGGGAGCTTTCCTCAGTCCGAGGTGTTGCTAAATTGGTAGTTCTATTGACATAAGTGCACTGGGGAGTTTCTCCTAGGGCCTGAGGCCTAATGAAGAAGTGTGTTGGGGGGTGGCCAAGATGTCAACTTTTACAGGGGAGCGACCTCTGGTAGCCTGGCTTAGTTGGTGCCCAGTGCCCCAACCCATTTGATTCTGGGATCTCAGCCCTTTCGATATTAACTCTCCCACGTGTGGGTCTGAACCCAGTGTAGACTTCTGCACAGACCTGGGAAACTTTGCTTTTCATCCTGGATCCTTGAACTCAGGACCCTATGTGCCCCATCCCTACTCTCCAAAGCTTGTCCAGAAAGCTTAGTTCTAAGAGAGCTAAAGGCTGGCCTCTGGTTCCCCTGAGGGAGGTCAGCTTCCCCACCTTTCCTCTGACAGGCACGAGCCTCTGGGTTGTACCAGATAGGACATCCCACTTTCCCTTTCCATCCCCTTCCATCTTTCCTTCCTTCCTTCCTTCCTTCCTTCCTTCCTTCCCTCCTTCCCTCCTTCTTTCCTTCCTTCCTTCCTTCTCCCCTTCATCTCTCTGTTCCTCTCTATTCAGAATCCTTTCAGTGTTGGTGTATAATCCTTCTTGCTGTTTCCTTCTACTTTCCCTTTTCATCTTGGCCTCTTGTACCCTCATCTACCTTGTCTTGGTCTCCCTATTTCTCCTTCTTGTCTGTCTCCCATCTCCCAACCTTAATTCTTTGTTCTTTCCGTTTTATTACTTTTTTTATTTTGCTACCTTCTTTCTTCTTCTTTGTTTTTCCTGGCTGTCTTCTGCATTTGCACCTGTCTTTCCAACCCTGAACTATCTCCTCTACCTCCCCCCCCATCTTTTCCAGTTTCCAGTTAACCTTTACAGACTGGAGCTACCTCTTCCCAGGGGGCCCCAAGGACCGCCTACCCCTCCTTTCCTTCGCTGGGAAGAGAGAGGGGGTTTGAAGAGATAGACAATGGGTTGGCCCATTTGTCCTGGTTGGAAGTTTCACCTTCTCCTCTTGGCTTCTCCAAAGTCACCTTTTTCTTGAGTTGGCGCCTGTCCCTGCTCCCTCTGTCCTGAGATTCCCCCCCCCACACACACACCTTTCTGGGGTAGGAGCTCAGGGCTGGGGCTGCTCACCAGCCTCCAAAGCAGAACTACTGCGTCCTGCCTTGCTCCAGCAGGACACAGCCTTCCTGTAACACATATTTCTCTGTCCTCTGACATCCTTCTAAATTATTGATCAGGGCAATTCAGCGCAAGAGTCTGAAGCATGTGTGTGTGTGAGAGAGGACTGTCAAAGTTGTCTAGCTTGGTGAAGCAGTATTTTTAGCACAGAGATTCACTTTGGCGCCAGTTGGTGTACACTGCTTCTAGGGCGTCCTTCGTTATACACTTAATCCATGTTTATCGCACCTCCTTTTAACGTAACTATGTTTTTGACGGAGGCAAAACGAAGCGATTTCACCCTCCTTATTGTTTTTATTAGCACCTGTCTTTCATCAAAGCGGATCACCCTGCAAAATGGCAAAATTTGTACCCAGCTAGTGATTTAGATAAGTTGGAAGGGAAATGGAGGAGGTAAGGATGAAGTGTGTGTGCCTGGGGAGCATGGTGCTTTTAATACATCTGTAAAGGTTTTTCCTCTCTCTCTCCCTCTCTCAGGAAAAGGAACTAATTGTGGTTTCCTAATTTCAAACCAATCTGCGTCGTCAATGCTCTCTTTGTATGTGTTTTCCCCAATTAGAAAAAAAAAAGAGAGAGATAATGCAATGGACATTACTTAGTCTAGCAGAAATGAACTCACAAGGCAGGGGCTGGGAATTTTTCCTTTCTTTTTATCTGACCCAGAATCAGCAAGATGCAGGCCAGAGCTGACTTTTACCCCGGGGAATTTTGACCACCCCACACCTTTCTTTCTCCAACCCCATCTTCCCAGATTCTCGGCTAAGATAGGTAAGGATGTTCATAGTCCTTCAGTGATTGGTGCCATGACTTTGGCTGGTGGAGTGTGGGGCCAGGGGGCCCAAATACTTTAAGAAAGTGAAAGAAAAATATGCAGTGATATCCTCTCCCACGATTCTGCACAGATTGAGGGTGGCATTGGGCAGGAGCACTTGTTTCCGTGGTTTGCTGCTGTTTGATTCTTCCGGTGGTTGTGGGTGTTGTTAGGCGCTAGGGTTGTGGGAGCACTGGGCTCTCACCCCCTTGGAACAGATGGAGCAGAGGGGACTGGGAGATCTGTAAGGGAGAGGGCATGGCAAATTCAGTCGCTGCTACTGTCAGAAAGGTTGACAGGCCAAAGAAAGATGGACTCCTCCAAATCTGCTGAACTAACGATGCTTGTGTAGCCTAGAACACGTTTTCTCAATTTGAGCACAATATCCGTTACTGTTTCCCGTACTGGGTTTCAATTATACAGGGCCGAACCGAAAGTTCACTGGTGCGTGATGGCTCATTGATCCCCAAGCAGGACACCAATGGAGGCAGCCGTGGGCAGAGAAATTACATTTGTGTTTTTCCTCTCCATTCCATTTCCTTCTTGTAGCTTCCTCTCCACTCTTCTCCAGCCATCTAGCCCGCCTCTGTCCCCAGAGGTACTACTGTGTCTCTCCAAACTGCTTGGGGTAAGGAGAGAGAGAGAAGGGAATGATGTGCTCAGCAATCCTGTCCTGCCCAGTGAGGCCCCCTAGGAGATGGGGCTGTCCCAGTGGGTGCCAAGGTCTCCGAGGGGTTTGCCTTTACAAAGTGAGGGCAGGAATTTGGGAGATGTCCCACAAGCATTTGAAGGGTCCCAAGTTTTCGCTGTCCTGTTGAAAACTGATCAGATCTTTGCCCCCTGATACACCCCTATGAAACAACTAATCTTACATGCAGTTGTTGTTGTTGTTGTTGTTGTTGTTGTTATTTTCAGTCTTAAGACACAGGATAGTGGTCCTGCTCCTCTGGCATGCCTGGCAGGTGTGGGGCTGGAAAATCTGCTGCCAAGGCCAGGAGATGGGTGCTGGGTTCAGGATCTCCATTCCAGGCCTGGCTTGCCACTGAACAGCTGACCCACAGCTAGACAAACTCCAGCCCTGCTCACTTCTCACTGCCCATATACTGTACCCATTCAGGTATCTGCATTACCAGTCTTAATTACCTAACACGTGGAGAGTCTCCACTCCTATATCACCAAAAGGAATTGGTGGCCTCAATAATGTGCCATTATTTCAACCCAATCTTCCCTGCCTCCCAATAATACACAACAAATCAGCCCTGCCTAGTTGAAGTGCCGTGGGTCTCAGAGATTCTCTGCCAGGCAGTCAGCACCCACTGAGGGATGCTGTCTCTCCCCTTCTGAAGTGCAGGGGAAGGTGGGGGCCTGAGGGGTCCTGGAAGCCCTTAAAAGTCTGTAACCTTGGAGTTTGACTACATGAGGCCTCCAGGCTTTTCTCTTTTCTTCTCTTTAAATTATTTTATCTCGCTTTTAGAGGAAGGAGAAAGAGGGAGGCCGACTCCTAACACAGAAAGAGAGAACGTTTGACATTGTGAGACGGTTTCTAAGAGCTGCTTTTGGGGCACCCGGGCCTCCAATCATTTCATCTCCAAGCCAAAAGCTGCACGTCCTTCCGGCGGGAGGAGAGGAGCCTGCTCTCACCTTTACTGCCTACCCTCGCGCCCCCTTTTCCTCCTTTCTCCTGGGAAAGAAAGATCTGGGCCCTCAGGAAGAGATTGGGCGCCCCAAAAGCTATTTTCAGGACGGTTTCCGCCCCAGGGCGCTTCATCGACCGCCGCCCCTTACCCGGGTCCCAAATACGGAAGCTGGACGTGACTTGAAAGCGGATCCAGGCCTTGCCGAGCGCGGAACCTGAAAAAGACGCGCGCTGCCACAGATCACAGTCGCACCCGAGGGTGGAGAGGGCACAGGTCTCTCCGATCTCGCCCCACACGCCGCCCAGGCCCTCACGAGAGCACCAGGGGTCTCCGATCGGTCGGGCTTCCCTGGTCCCCGGTGGCAGCAAGGTCGCGACGGGCCCGGGAACTGGAGAACCACGGGCAGGTAACCGGCGCTGGTTACCTGCCTTCGCTCTGCAGCTACGGGGCGGGGCAAGGCGGCCACCAGGGCGCAAGGGGAGAAAACGCCGAAGACCCCGTGCCGCCAAGAGCAAGTCACTTTCTGATAATGAAAACCGACGCTGCCAGGACCCTGTTAAAAGCCTCTCCAAAGTCCGATCTCTCTCTCTCTCTCCCTCTCTCTCTCTCTCTCTCTCTCTCCTTTGTCTTTCTCTTTCTTTCCTTTCTTTCTTTTCTTTTTTCTTTTCTTTTCTCTCTCTTTCTCTCTTTCTTCTTTCTTTCCCGCTTTAATTCTTACCTTCCCCCTCCCTCTGCTTGCAAAGGACGAATTGGGGTTGGATGGTAAAGACCTTGGGGGTTGGAGGGGAGTTATACCAAAGATAAAAGAGAACTATAGGAAACGCAGGAATAGATCTTTGTCTCTCCGAGTGTTGAAAAAGCAATCAATGGCAAGGAGATGGCCTCCTGGGGGCAGGCCGGGGGCTCGGAGGGCACCGAGCTGAGCGGAGAGAATCTGCGCTGCGAATCGGGCAGGGGCGGTGGAAGGAGCGTTCTGTCCCTCCGCGGGGCAGGGGGTTGTTTTTTACTTGTTTTCCTAGTAGCCTGTTCTATAACCAGGTCACCTCTTCGCAGCAAGCCCAGGGAGTGGAGCCTGCCTCCAGCTCCTCGAGTCCAAGTCCCTCTTTCCTCCTCGCCCCCCTGGGAGCCCCACGCGCGGGGGGGGGGGGGAGGGGGCGCTGCCTCCCGCCTCTGACTTAGAGGGTACATTGGCTTTTGAAATGGCTCCTCTTGTCTTCAGACGGTAAAATACGAGCTCCCCACAAGTCTGAGTCTGGTCTTCTGGTACCTCAAGCACGGTTTGGGGATGGCGGGGTGGGGAGGGGGGAGTAGCTGGTCTAATTACCTCTTAGCTGGGTGGGGGTGGGGCGGGGGGATTTTCTCTTTCAGCCCAGCCCTGCTGGGGTGCTGGGGCGCATTATTAAACCCAGACGCTCGGGCCAGGAGTTGGGGCCATGCGGAAAAGATTTACAATTAAGCCAATTGGGGCCGAATACAGCCATCCAAAGTTTGCAGGTGTAAATAATGCCCCATGTTTTTTTTCTTTCTTTCTTTTTTTTATTCCCCTTCGTTCCAAGCGACTTCATTCTCCCCTCCACCCCTTCCCACGACTGTAGTCCTTTTGAGAACAGGGAGAGGAGGAGGAAGCACGGTCAGACAGTTAGGATTTTTCTGAGACAAGTTAAAATATGGCATCGCGTGCGCTTTTATGTTTGTGTATTAATGCCGTGAATAACCCCGACAGCCTTCTCGATTTCATTTCTCCATCTAGAATTTGAGAACTGTTGGGAGTCAAGGAGAGGCCTTTTGACGGAAGGTTATGGATGTTTTCTAAGGAGCGGGGCAGATTTTTATCTAACGGGGAGATTGGAGTTGGGTTATAAAGTTTTTGAGAGTAGAGATAGGTGAAAGAAGGATCGGGGCTAAGCAAATTCCCTTTGGGTGAGATATCAGAAAATTGCTTCAGGTAAAAGTGGAGGAGAGATGGGCCCAGCTTGCTGAGGAGAGCCCAGCCAGGACCCTTCTAGAACTTCCATTTAGATCTTTCTAATGTTTGGAGAATTGTTGAGGCATGCACAGGTCCACGTTTAAGCTCTACCCCATTGCATTATTTCCATGTAAGAGAACATGCATATGTGTTTCTCAAATGTTCTTTGTGGGCATCAGTATGTACATATGGACATCCCAAGTAGCCCAAAATATGAAATTAAATATCAGATTAAAAAACGCATTGCAGTCACACCCCACAGGCAGACTCCTATTTGATCAATACAGACAGAGTAAAATTTGTTTTGCAGCTACACACTTACTCTTTTTCTCTTGGAGCAATAAAGTCTGTCTGTTACAAATTACCAGGGAATTGGAGACTAGGCACCCCCTCCACTGTTGTTCGATGTTTTTAAGTATCCCACTAACCCGCTCAATAATATATGTAATATGTGTGTACATAGGCCCTTTTCCAAAAAATTAGTGATAACATTCCCAGTGTATGAAGAACGGCGTTTTCCCTCCATGGAGGCTTAGGATTCCGTGCACAGCTAAGCTACCACTCAGGAGGCACAGTCCTGGGGGCTGACACCCACTGGGGCCTCGGGGAGGAAGTTTTCCAGCCCCCAGTGCATGTAAGGGCAGGGCGTCCAGGCGCCTGACTCCAGCCAGGAGAAGGTCATAGGTGTACAATTAAGAAGGCAGGACTTGACATGTCCACGGCGCAGAGAGCTGCAGGAGTCACCCAGCCTGGGTTTAGCCCAGGTCGAACCCCCCAAGCCGCCACAGGGAAATTTCCAGGCAGCGGTGGCGCAAATGCTTTTCTTCCCCTCCTTTTCAACATTCCCTGTCCAGCGCACATGTTGGGCATAAATAAAAAAGGGGGACTTGAACGCTAGGTGAACCCGAATCGGTCTTAAGCAGAGCGGGGAGTACGTGAGGAGGTGCAGAGATGGAGGTGTCCTCATCTGGGGGGAGGGTGAAGAAGGGGACCCCTGAGCCCTTGGAAAACACCGCCCTTCGCTCTTGGAGAGGCTCAGCTGGACCTCTTCTGAAGGTGCCCTCGCCGTCTCGCCGCTGGATGGCGCTCGGGGGAGACATGGCTGGCGGACAGTCGTCCTTCGTGTGCCCCGCAGGGCCTGAGCTGAGTCACGGTGGACTCACTGGGTTGTGGGGAGGCCTCGCTTTTGAGCCTCTGCTGTGGCAGGTCCCTGTCCATCAGGAGGCTGGGGCAGGAGAGGGTCACCCTGAGTCTGCCAAATCTGGAAGGTGCAGCAGAGAAAGCTGGAGAGGGGCAGGTCGGGGGTGAGTGGGGGTGGGGGAAAAGGGGTTCTGGGGCAACTCGGCAAAGAAATGCCCCCTTGCTGGAGCTTCTGGTGCATCAGGTCCTGTTCACTGAGCAAGGGGTTGGTTTGTGTATTTCTGCCTGGGGGAGAGGTGTCTGGAAAGGAGGACAGAAAAGAGATGCACAAAAAGCGCACATTTTTCTGAATCATACCCCACTGTGCCATTTTTTTTTCTTTTCTTTTCACAAAGGCCAGTCTGTGGCCCTCCAGGGCCTAACCCCTGGGTGGAAATTGGAGTGGTTGGCTTTACGCTGGGATCCATCTGAACTGTACGTGGAATTGGAAACCACAGGGAGCTCCATTCTCCTGACCTCTCAGTGATAAGGTTCTAGAGCCCCTCAGGGATTGGGCTCTGCCCATGCCAGACCCAGACCCGCTCCAGTGGTCATTGGTGATTAAGACTTCAAACTGGCTGCTTCATCATCAAAAGGGGAGTTGTGTGCTACCGTACTGGGAAGAAGAAAGTCATCCAACACGTCCTGAGTTTGTACTGTGGACCAGGCACTGCCTTATAGTTTATGATCTTGTCAAAAGTTACTTAAAGAGTAATTTAGCTGGGCATGGTGGTGCACGCCTGTAATCCCAGCACTGGGGAGGCAGAGGCAGAAGAAGCATGAATTTGAGGCCAGCCTGGGCAACATGGTGAGACTGCCAAAAACAAAAACAACAACAAAAACAAAAAAACCCGTAAAGGTCGTAGACTCCAGGGTCTGGGTGGAGATTCGAATATGAAGTCTTCTACTTTGTATGCTTCAGGGGGGGATGGGACTCATTTCTCTAACTCTGATCTTAATACTTGGCAACTATTAGATTCTTAAGAATCATTCAGACACTAAGGAAACTCAAAGAAGAAAGAAAGAAAAAGACGAAAAGGGACATTCTTAGGCATTAGAAAAGCAATGACTGCCTCCAAAATGCATTGAAAAACAGTATCAAGCTTAGGGGCTGCTCCTCCAAATGGGCTCTGATATGCAAAATCAGAGAGGGAAAGGGAGACCCATTCTAAGATGAAGGAGAGAAGAGAAGTTTGGTGTAAGGGATAGACAGATCCACTGGACCATTCACCAGTGTTTATTGAGAGGATTCTGAAACCCAGATATTCTGCCAAGTGCCGGAGGCAGGGGTGCACCAGGATTCCTTTCTGGCTTGGTGATTGCTGTGCTGAGTTCTGTTTATGACAGTAAAAATACCTTTTCCCCATTTCCAAGATGAGGAAAACTGAGGCTCAGGAAATGTGTGGGTGAAGAGAGAGCTTTCGTTCAAGGTCTCTGAGCAGAAAGGCTAACTCAGTTGTTCCCAGTTCTTACTGCCTTATTGCAGAGAGGGGGGATTGCTTGGTTTGCTTTCCTGGGAGGAAGCAACACCTGGGAGCTTTGGAAACTAGTGGCCAGCCACTGATCCTCCTTGCCTGGTCACTACTACAGCCTGGGGTTAACAGGTCCCGGAGGATATGCCTTGTCGTGTTTGCCCATAGGACTTTCCCAGATCTGCTAGCCCCGGTTCTGAGCTTCAAATGAACCAACCTCTAGACCCTCCCTGAGAGTCTCCCTGAGAGCGCTTCTGCTTTGCCTGCCAGTGGGCAGTAGGTGGGCTCTTCTAGCACAGGTAACTGCGGAATAGACAGCCAATCTCGCCCAAGGTCGCATTGTTACATAGCAGTAGCTAAGAGTTTTCCCTAACCCTCCCACCAGGGTTTTATGGGTCTGTACAGGACCCTCCCCTCGTTAGTACCCCCACAGTCCAGCGCAGTCTCTGGTACGTGCAATGGGATCCTCAAATGTTTGTTGATTGAATAAACTCATCATTATTTAATTTTTGTTTTTTTAAAAATAGAACAGAACTGAAAAAGAAAATCAGCGTTAGGATAATGGGGGGTGGAGCAAGAGGCTCATTTTCCCGTCGCCCTGCGTTGGGATGAACGGCGCCGGCCACCCTAGGGTCCTCGCCTTGCCGCTGGGGCACTTTCCACCAGCTTTGCTGCCTCGCCTGTGATTTCCTTTCGCCTATATTTTTGTCCTAGACTTCGTTCAGTTGATCGATGAACCAGACAAGCAGCCCACTGTGAGGTCAATAAAATCGATGCGGACCTAGACGGCCGCTCCGAAACAGATCTCCTCAGTGGCTGCTCGCTGGGTTCTAAGCAAAAGGTTTTGGGAATTTGGGTTTCGTCTGCCCGGCTGCGCAGGGAGGAAGAGGGCTGGGAGGGCGTGAAGCAGCCTCGGGCCCCACCCCACCAGGCGTGCGGGGCTGAATTTACTACTTAGTTCTGGGTTCTTCCAAGCTCCCTGGTAGATTTCGTTCTTGAACCCTTGGGCCTTGTGATCAGACACTGGATCGTGGCTCAAGGGGCCTCCTTCCGCGCAGCTCTGCGTTCTTCACCGGAGAAGTGGGCTCGTTATAAAGTACGACTTACTGGAGTCATCATTTGTGAGATCCGCCAGGGACGATGATGTTTTAGGAGTTCCGGTTCATATCAGCTCATCAAGGACAGCAATCCCAGGAGGCCAGGCGCCTTCTGAGCGATGGTCTT
Organism: Pedetes capensis; assembly: GCA_007922755.1. Taxonomy (NCBI): domain Eukaryota; kingdom Metazoa; phylum Chordata; class Mammalia; order Rodentia; family Pedetidae; genus Pedetes; species Pedetes capensis. The sequence goes on from VMDO01011198.1 coordinate 61,709, forward strand.
TTTCCGGATGACAAACCTGGGACAGGCCTCGCGCTAAGTAGAACAGCGAGGGGCGCTGGTATTCAACCTGGGCCAGTCTAACTGATTATCTGACTTTGAACAAGGTGATAAAAGGCGGCACGCACGCGCACACAGGCACAGGCACACACACAGTAGGTCTACAGTAGGGACCTGTAACGTTCCCATCTTTACCCTTTAGAGGGAGAAATTCCATTTAAACCTTATCCAAGTAGATCTGGAAACTGCTTTGTTCTTTGGGGTCCCTTTCCTTCCAGAAGCGAATACAATTGGCGGGTGGAGGGTTGCTAGCTGCTGGCAGGACAAAACCTTAAACTCTGGAAAATCCAGATCTTCCAAGACTTTTTCTTTTTTTTTTTCCCTTTTTTAAATGGGTACAAGGAAAGAGGGGAACGTGTGTGTGGAATCAATATGGCCCAGACAGCCCTTCACAAAGGGACTCCAGGCGGCGCCTGGGCTGCGGAGCCTCCGCCCCACCGCCCGTGGCGAATTAATTGGGCCCTGAAAGAAGGGGCCACGGAACTTCCAGTTAATTAGTCAAGAAATGAATCAAGCCCCAGCGGCCTGGCCAGGGCTCCTGGGGCGCGGGTTTTGTGCAAGCCAAATTGGTCGGTGGGGCGCTCCCCTTGCGCCGGGTGGGGCTCGGCGGGAAACGCGGCGTGGACGCCTTGGCCATCTCGCGCCGGCGCCCTGCGCGGTGCGCTCGTCTGCCCGTCCGTCTGCTTATGTTTGTCTGTCTCTCTCCCGGCCTCTTTGTTCCTTCTCGATCGTGGCCATCAACCTCCGTCCTCTTTCTGGGTCTTTCTGCTCTGCTCTCCTCTCTGAACTTTGTCCAGGTTTCCCACCAGCTGGGCTCCCCTTTCCAGACTCCCCTTCGGCGTGGTGTCCGTGTCTCAGTCTCAAACTGGAAGCATCTGGGGCTGGGAAGTTTTGGAGCTGGCGCCGGGCGTGTTGGAAATCTCTCAGTCAGGGGGCTTGGGCAGAAATGAGCCCTGGGTTTGGAGCCCAGGGGCTGTTGTGTGTCCCTGGCTGGGACTCTGCACCTTTGGGTCACCTGGACCCCAGCTTCTAGCAGCAATTTGGGGAACCCTCTGCGAAAAGGCAGGACTTTGGACGAGCTTGGTAATCGGTGACCTGGGTCCTCCCTCATAAGGACATGGAATTAAGACAGATCAGCAACACATGAATAATTATCAAGTAGCTGTCATGTACCCACCTTACATCGCCCCTCAAACACCTCATTCCTTCATTGTTTCAACCCAAGGAGCAAAAGTCCGGTTTTGTTTTTGTTTTTGTTTTTGTTTTTGTTTTTGTCTAAATCAGCTGTGTTAGGGAGAAGGTAGGGGAGGCACAAGTCAGAAACTTTTTGCTCAGAGTGCTGCCTGCCCTTCTCTGAACTAAAGGAATCAAACGAGGATGCTCAGAGAAGTAGGGCCATTTTCCTGGGGTTGCACAGCAAAGGGGAGGCGAGGCTGAGAGGTCCACCCTCTGGCTGAGTTTTTCTGCTGCCATTGGCCCTTCAAGGGACCTAAGGGATCATATCCTCCTGGCCTGGCCTGGCATCAAATGCTTATAGGTACAAGGAGGGTCCCTGGAATCCCCTCCTTCGGCTTGGTGCTCCAGCCTCACTCAATCTCTCTTCTTCTCCTCCTTCTCCTTCCTCTTCTTCCTCTTCTTCCTCTTCTTCTTCTTCTTCTCCTCCTCCTCCTCCTCCTCCTCCTCCTCCTTCTCCTTCCCCCTCCTCCTCTTCCTCCTCTTCTTCCTCATGTCTTTCTACCTGCCTTTGCTTTGGTTTCTTTCTTCACTCCCTATTGTCTTTCCAGCTCTCTTTTCTCAAACACACATGGAATTTAGATTCAAGTGTTAATTAAGGTCAGCAACAATCCCAATCTGATTCCATGCCCTTTCTGCCCTGCCTACCCACAGACCCACCTCCATCCTTGAGGTCCTAGCAAAGACTCCAGCAGAGAATGCCCAGAACTGCGTGTTTTGTTTTGTGTTGTTTTTTTTCCTTCTTCTTCCTTTGCCAGCTTGACTGACTTTGCCTTCACTTAAGGCCCAGTGGTGCCTGTGTCCGGCTTCGCTTCACTTCCTGTCGCTTGCAAGAAGCCCTGGAGTGTGGTTTCCGCTCGCCAAACCCCTGCCTGGAACGCATGCAAGAAGGGTTTGAAGAGCTTCCTGAATGCTTACAGCCAGCTCCATCGGGCCTCAGTTTCCCCACTCCTTTTGACTCTGAGAAGTGGTGGATGAAGTGGCTGGGGAGGAGGATTGGTGAACAGACTCATTATTGGGCTGAAGCCACCCTTGCCTCCAAGAGCCACACACACCCCAGCTTGCCCTGTCCATGCAGAAGATGAGATGGCACCTCGATTTTCTAGGAACAGGGCTCACTAACTTCCATGACCCTAGGCTCCCCTACATGGGATCCATGGCATGGTGGAGCTTACCTGGGAGCACCCATGTGCTGGGCTGTGTGTGAAGGTGAGGACATGCAAGGTCCCAGCCAGCAGGTGCACAGGACTGGGTGGGCAGGATGGTTTCTTTGTGTGCCTCTGGGCTCCACTGTGGTTAGCACATTTGTAGACAGGGTCAGGGGGTCCAGCACAGTGCTGGCGCACTTCCTCCTGAGCATTCAGAGCTGAGAGCCTTAGAGCTTTGGATGAGTCCATCGGCCTTCCCAAGCCTCAGTTCTGTCTTCTGCATAATGGGGCCAACAGACCAGGCCACAGATGAGCACAGCAAGGAGGCATTGAGATCATGACAGCATGTTGCTCAGCCTAACCCCTGGCACATAGTTGTTGTTGTTGTTGTTAGGTGCCATCGAGTCGGTATCCAACTCATAGCGACCCGCTGTACAACAGGAGAAACACTATTGCCTGTGCTTCTCTGCTGTGCATAGGGTTTTCAATGGCAGATTGATTTTTGGGAGGGGGTTGCCAGGTCCTTCTCCCAAGCCTACAGCTTCTGGTGTTCCCAGGCGGTCTCCCATCCAGGTACTAACCAGGCTCGACCCTGCTTAGCTTCTGAGATCTGACGGGATTGGATGCCATAGTAAGCACTTGTTAATCATCAGGAATCTGGGCAGGTTAAACAACTAGAAGTGTTGTGGATTTTGTATTTTTTCATATCTTGGGATATTTGTGGGTACATAATGGGCGCTCAGGACAAGATCTAAGTGTAAACCCCAGTTCATTAATGTGTCATATACTCCCTGTGTGCAGAGCCTGAAGGTTATTTTGTGCCATATTTTAGTGCCCTTGAGTTTTGAATGTGACCAGGCACCTGAGGTCAGGGTAGAATTTTCCACGGTGGTGTCATAGTGGTGCTCAAAATGTTTCAGATCCTAGAGCGTTTTGGATTGAGGATGCTCAAGGTGTGTGCTCATTTGCATTGCTTCTGTCTCTGTCTCTGCCTCTGTCTCTCTCTGAGAAGACTATGTACTGTATATTAAACCCTCTGTGGATTCCCTTCCTGAATCCCATGATCTCAAACACTGTGAGGGACCCCAGAGGCCAAGCGCTCCTTCCCTGGCTTGCACTGGAGCTACAAAGACCAAGACAGCCCTCCTGGGCTGCCCCGCCTCTTGCCTCCAGTGAAGGCTCTTGGTGACCACTCACTCCAAGGGCAGATCCACAGGGGCAGGATCGGTGGCCTGTCTTCCCTAGCCTGAGAGCTGGGGAGGAAGGTCAGGGATGAGCCAGGCAGATGGGAGGATGGAAAACGACAAGGGCAGGGAGTGGGGAAGGGAGAGTGAGAGCAAGGGGGAGAGAGGGAACTTGGGGAGAAGGGAGAACAGGCAGATAGGCACCAAGGACTGCAGGAGACCCTTAGACATCCAGAGGGCTTGGAGGCGGGGAGTGGAGGGCAGAGTAAAGAGAGAGCCAGAGACAGAGGGAGAAAGACCTAGACACGCAGAGACAGGTCAGCTGCAGAGACAGAAAGAGACAGAGAAGCAAGGAAAGGCTGGGGACATGGGGAATAAGGAAGGGCCTGGAGAAGGAGAAGCCAGAAGGCGACCAAAGCGCTGCTCACTGCACGGGGGAGTGAGAAGCCTGGCCAAGGGGCTTCCTTCCCAAGGTATTACTTACCATATGCATAGGATTATCTCCCATGGCATAAAAACCTCCATTAAATCATGATTGAGCTACTCAAACCCATCAATTCCCGAGGTAGCCTGCAGCCCTGGGGAATATGGTTTTCAAAACCATAGAAAGCATCAGGTCCTAATGATGCAGAAGATCAGTTATCATTCATTAGGGGGCTCTGAGAGCCCCCTGCACGGCCTTTGGGGCAGAGGGTGGGGGAGGGTGTGGCTGAGAGCTTGTGGGAAAAGACACTGCGTTTCTCTTTCCCTTGGGCCTCATAACCAAGCCTCTCCCTCTCTGAGGCAAGGAATGCCTGTTGAGGGGGGTGGCTCGAGGGCCCACAGAGGGGATAGGCTTCCCCCAGAGCCCCAGAGCCCTTCCAGCGCGCACTTGGCCAGATGGAGAGGGGCTGCCCAGTTTCCTAGATGCTCCCCAGAGAGGGCTGGGGTGGGATCATGGGGAGTAGCACCCCCATCCCAACTGGATCAGATCTGTGTTCAACTCAGGAAGCTGGGGAAGAGGGGGTGAGGTGGGGTTAGAGAGGAGCTAGGTTAAAGTCAGGTTCAAAACAACCACCCCTCACCTTCCCCCTCTCCACCTCCTCCCTTCTTCACTTCCTGGGCAGCCAAGAAAGGGATTTTGTTTATTGATTGATTGATTGATTGCAGTACTTAGGGGTCGAACCGAGGGCATCATACACACTAAGAAAGTTCTCTACCACTAGGCTGCACCCCTATCCCCTTTTTAATTTTTTTTTCATTTTAATCTTGAGACAGAGTCTTGCTGAGTTACACAGGCTGCCTCTGGCCTCGAACTCATGATCCTCCTGCCTCTGCCTCCACAGTTGCTGGTATGACCTGTGTGCTATCCCTGGCCAAGAAAGGTATTTTAAAAGGGATATTGTACTGGTATCACATAAAAGGATTTCTTTCCCTTTCCTCCTCCTCTTTCTCTCTCGCTCTCTTTTTCTCTCTTAGGCTTGTGTTTGCTTTGCTTTAACAAACAGCTGATAGTTTGTTTTAAAGGGACACTAAAAAGAGAGAGAGAGAAGGAAAGGTTGCCGGAGGGGAGACTAAGTGCTAGGGTGCACATCATGAAAGTGCGTATGTGTGTGAGTGCGCCTGGGCCTCCAAGCAGGCTTGTAGTAATAAATGGACCTGCTTCAGGTGCAGAAAGCTGGGAGGGGAGTGGGAGGAATGTGAGGGCAGATTTACACCTGTCCCTACAGCTGCTATCGACAACACTTACAGCCTCCAGAAATGACCCTTGGTGCCGACCTGTCTGGAAGCCATCAAAGGTAGTTTTGAAGCAGGAGTTTTCAAGTGGACCAGAGGGTGGGCTCTGCCCACCCCCTCCGCCCCGTGGCTGTCCTCAGTGCTGCCCATCCATCCAGCCAGCCAGCAGAGCGGTCTGGCTGCCCCTCACCACCCCCTGCATCCCCATTTCCTCTGTCAGCAAATACCAGCATTGACTTTCACCCCAGTGAGGGCTGGGCACAGGGCTTGCAGCCTGCTCTGAGGAGTCCTCCTCTCCCCTCTGAGCTGGGTGTGCTCCCAGCCATCAGTGTGGGATTCCTCTCTCTGCCCTCCAGCTAGCTCCTGCCCCTGCCACCAGCAGCCCCAGCCCTCTGGCCAGACAGCGGGGTGACGGACAACATCCAGACGCCTCTGGAATCCTGCTCTAGGTCGACCGGCACCCTGGCCGGCTTGCAGGAGTGGGAGCAGCCGGCGACACTGCCTGGCCCTGAAACTTGTTGCCACCTCGCAGAGGCTGATGAAAGCCCCACTCAGCTGAGCCCTTCAGCACGGGGACCCTGGAGCCAGGGTACTCAGAAGGAATGTTTGACACCTGCCCTGGGAACGCTGGGTCCCCAGTGCTCTACCACAGAGGTCTAGGAGGGCCGAGAAGGGCAGATGACAGGCCACCAGCTGCCAAAGATTATGCGGGGGAGGCGAACTTTGGCTGGGAATTGGCAGGGACTGGGCAAGTCCTGGGCTCACTCATGCTTCTCTGGTGAAATGATGGAGGAAGAGAGCTGTGACATTTTAGTTCCTTCAATTACCACTTTATGGTATCCTTCTACGTCTGAGAAGTGAGAAAAAGCATTCGATGTGGAGTAGCCAATGGTCCCTCTCCATCCTCAGGGGCTTTGTCTATGGATGCAACCAGCAACCGCCTTTGGATGGAAAATTTTGAGAAAAAATACTGCACCTACACTAAACACATACAGACACTGTTTTTCATACCATTATTCCCTAAATGACACAATAGAGCAATTATCTCGATTGCATTTGCATTATGTCAGGTAGCA
>VMDO01011199.1:0-68010 GCA_007922755.1 Pedetes capensis
TACTATAGGAAGTGACATTTATTTGGTATAGTTTAGCACCCAGCAATAGGTTAAGTATATTCTGTAGTTAGGAAATCTTGATGGTGCTAACATAAGCACCCATGGCTATCTCTATAGCATTGTTTTATGAAGTGTGTTTTGTGGCTCACTAGATCAGCATAATCTGGATTGCTTTTAAAGGTAGAGATTCCTTACTATAGAGTAGGGGTTGGCAAACATTTTTTCTGTGAAGGGCCAGATAGTACATATTTTAAGCTATGTGGCCTAGACTGCCTCCGTCATGACTACTCAATTTGCTGTTACAGTGTGAAAGTAATCCTAGAACTACATAAATAAGTGATCTTACAGACTGTGTTTCAATAAAACTTCATTTATAAAAACCAGCAGCAGGCCAGATTTGGCCCTGGACTGAGGTTTACTGTCCTCTGCTCTAGAGCTCTGGAATCTGAATCTCTGAGGATGCATCAGAAAGTTTAAAGACTTACTTACCTAATAGGTACTTCTTCCCTTCTAATAACTACCATATCGAGATCTAGCTCCTTGAACAAAACTGAAAAATAAGAACATCATTACTTTTATTGTAGAAAAGTATGCCAAGGATTTTACTTTAATTATTGTGCTTCTATGCTTAAAATGTTTTTAAACCTCTTGAAAGAAACAGAACAGGGAAAACATAATTGAAGTGCACTATGAGGAAAATTTGTCTCAATAACTAGATGTAACCTAAAGGAAAAGCTTTGAATTGTTTTCTTAAAAACAATTACAAGAAAAGAAAAATGTAGTTTTCCAATTTTTTTGTAACATCTGTGTATAGAAACTAAATCATAGGTAGAAACTTCTACCTTATTTCCCTGTTGATTGTGTTAAAACAATTTTTAAGGATATACATCCTTTGTTAAAGATAGGCTTTGTTATACTCTGAAAAGGGATATATTTTAGTACAATAATAAGTTCAAACTTATTTGAATCTTTGAATTGTTAGCTTTTACACGTGTAAGTTAGCAGTGAATCTGCTAAATTTTTCTCTTTAGGAATAATACATGTCTGTATATGGCCACCTGTGCCAAGACCAACTGATACCTATCAGTGTGACATGGTATCCACCCTGGGTTACAATAAGACATAAAAAGAAGATGTGTTCCTATATAAACTGAAGTCTACTTAAGGATGTTAGTTTCTGTAAGGGTAATTGTTGATTTATATTAGCTCCCGGATTTTTTCTATAAAATGTAAATAATAGTGTTCATCTTTCTTTATTGATTATAATAATATAATTATAATTATATACTTTATAAAACTTTGAATTAATTATATTTCTTCTGTTTTAACATTGTACTGATTCAAAATTAATATGTTAATCTTTCTAGGAGATCATGAATGTGGCAGTGCTAGTCAAAGAACACTTTCTGTGCAAGAGGCAGCTGCATATTTGAAAGTAAGCAGAGAAATTAACTATATTAACTGTATTCTTAAAAGTTATGAGTCATTACTATGTATACCAAAAATATTATGCATTTGGTTACTTATATACTGGCAGTGTTAGAAACTCGGTGAAATGTGGGTAGATAAGAGAAAGTTGAATTGCTCAATGTTTTTTGTTTTAGTTTGTTTCCAAACATTCAGTATAAGAGAATGCACATTAATTTGGAAGAGTATAAAAAGCAATGGAAAGAGCCAGGTGTGATGTCAAATCCTTTCACCTCAGCTACTTGGAAGGCTAAGACAGTGGGATTGCTTGGAGCTGAGGAATTCAAGGCCAGTCTGGGCAACTTAGTGAGACCCTGTCTCAAAAAAAACAAAAATCAAAACCAACACACATACACACACACACACATGCACACGCACACGCACACACACACAGAGGAAAATTGAGGTAAGTGAATAGTATGTAAGATAGCAAATGAGCACACCCAACCAGTTATATCAAGTCTTCATTTATTTCAGATCTTTTGCCTTAGATCAGTTTTATCTCAGAGTACTAAGAGAACTTGCAGATAAATTTTCTGAAAAAATTTTTTTTACACAGCACTTGGATGTTGAACCCAGGGTCTCACACATACTTTTTAAGTGCTTTACCACTGGGCTGTATCCCTAACCCATTTTTAATATTCTGAGACAAGGCCTTGCTAAGTTATGTATGCTGCCTCAAACTAACAGTCCACCTGCCTCCACCTCCCAGGTTGCTGGGATTACAGGCATACACCACCTTGCCTGGCCCAGTTTTCTAACTATGACAAGTACCATTTGGGAAATCCTAGATGAAAAGAAAGGTACTAGAAGGTTAAAGACAGACAAATGACATTCTGATTTCTAAAAGGGGATAACAGATTTGAAAACTATACTAAGAAGTTTGATGTTGGTCCAATCCATAAAGATATGAGTACTTTCAAATGGAAATATTGATCCTTAATAGCTGGTTGGCATGGGCTCAGTGTGAATAAATCTTGTTGTACAAATGTCATTTCTCCTTCTCCTCCTATTTTAAATATTGTGCTAAAAAATATAGTGTGAAATTACACTGTTAACACATTCTAAGTGTATTATGATATATTATTAACTATAAACACATTGTTATATATTAAATCTCTAGAATTTTTTCATTTTGTATGATTGACATCTCATACCCTTTGCACAGCAACTCCCCATTTTTGTTGCCCCCAGACTTCTGGCAGCCACCATTTTACCTTCTCCTTCTATCAGTTTGATATTAGATATGCCTATAAGTAGAATCATGCAATATTTGTCTTTCTGTGACTGCTCATTTCACTTAATATCTTGAAGGCTCATCCATATTGTACCATATGACAGTATTTTGTATGTGTGTGCATGGTACTGAGTATTGGAACACAGGACCATGGAATGCTAGGCAAGCACTACCATTGAACTAAATCTTCAGGCCCTAATTTTGCTTTTTCAAAGCTAATATTTCATTGTGTGCACGTACACATTTATCCATCCATCTGTTGGTGGACTTTTTGATTGTTCACTGTGGTGAATACGAGAGTGCAAATCTTATCTTCAAGATCCTGCTTTCAACTTTTGGATAGATACCCAGAAGTAGAATTGCTAGACTGTGTGGTTATTCTATTTTGAACTTTTTGTGGAATCTACATACTTTTGTCTATAATAGCTGTGTGAATTTCTATTCCTTCCAACAGTATAGAAGGGTTTTATACTCCTAATGCTTGTTATTTTCTATGGGTTTGTCTTTTTGTTTTTCAGGGTTTTTTGTTTGTTTTGTTGTTGTTTTTTGGTATTAGCTATCCCAACATGTGTGAAATAATACTTCATTTTGGTTTCAGTTGATGATTTCCCTGATGATTAGTGAATATCTTATCATATACCATTCTTTATATCATGTACATCAGTGTAAACATATATCATCTGTTTCCTTTTATATGCCATCTTCCAAGAAATGCTGTTCAAGTTCTCTGCCCTTTCATAAATTGCAGTTTATTTTGTTATTGGGTTGTAGGAGTTCCTTCATATTTTATTAACCTTTAATTATACACATAGTTTGCCAGTGTTTCTCTCATGCTATTGATTCTATTTCACCTTGCTTATTGTTTCATTTGCTGTCCATAGGCTTTTTAAGCTGAAGTAGTCCCACTTGTCTACTTTTGCTTTTATCATCTTTACTTTTGGTTGTCCTGTCTAAGAAATTATTGCTCACACCAGTGTCATGAAACATGTGACTTTGCTCCAGGAATTTTGCAGTTTCAGGTCTTATGTCTTTCTCAGGTTTTTTTTTTTTTTTTCCATATTTAAGTGGTTTTATTTCCATGCTCCGTTATCTTTCTTTGATCTTTATGACAGTACCATACTGTTTGGATTACTATAATTTCATCATAAATTTTGAAGTCAGAAAATGTGAAGCCTCCAGCTCCCCACATCCCCAAAATTGTTTTGGCTATTTGGGGTCTTTTATAGTTCCATATAAATTTCAGGATTGTTTTTTCTGTTTCTGTAATATATGCCATTGGGATTTTGATAAGGGTTGCATTGAAACTATATTGCTTTAGGTAATGTAGACATTTTTGTCAATATTAACTCTTCCAGTTCATGAACATGATATGGTTTTCTGTTTATTTGTATTTTAATTTCTTTCAGCAATGTTTTATAGTTTTCAGTGTACAAGTCTTTTACTCTTGTGTTAAGTTTATTCCTAAACGTATCTTATTCTTTTTGATACTGTTGTAAATGAGGTTGTTTTCTTAGTTTCTTTTTGAAATTGTTTGTTGTCAGTACCTAGAAACAACTTATTTTTGGTAGATTGGTTTTTTTTCCCCCAGTACTGTGGTAGGCCCAGGGCCTCACTCCGGCTAGGCAAGTGCTCTACTACTGAGTGGCACCCTATCCCCTTTTTTTATATTTTTATTTTGAGACAGGGTCTCACTAAATTGGGCAGGCTGCCTGTGGCCTTGAACTTTGATCCTCCTACTTCAGCCTCCCAAATTGATGGGATTGGGATTACAGGTATGACCCATGGCACCCAGCTGTACCTTGACTTTTTATTTTGCAAGTGGAATTAATTTACTCTGATAATTTTTTTTTGGAGGGGAGGGGGAAGAATCCTTAGGGTACACATGTCAACCCACAGGCCACATCAGGACAACTAGTAATGAGGTCCTGCCAAAATCTTTTAACACCATGTGTTTTTTAGTGTTTATTTTTTTCATGACCTCATGTTTAGTTCCAGTTTTGAAGTTCTAAAGCATACTGGGGCTGGGATTTAACTCAGTTGGTAGAGTGCCACTCTGCAGTCTCTGAGGTCCTGGGTTCAATTCCCAGTACCACAAAAATGGAAGAAAGACATGGCAATCCACTCCCAAGGCAATCTCAAAACAATCAGCCATTGAAAACCCTATGAAGGTCACTATGAAAGCCATACTACACATTTACAGAATGGCAACTAATGCTTCTTTACAACGTACTGGGATGGCACCACAGTATCAAATTCTAACCTTCAAATATGTCACAACTGCTGACGTGAGTCAAGTTAGTACTATCGCCTGCTACCTGGTCAATTGAGTGTAATTGGGTTGAATTTGAAGTGATTCAAAACTGTTTGAAGTTACTTAAAAATGCAGAGATTACACCTTTGGCCACTTGGCAAGTAAAATGCAGCAATTGCTGATAATATGTTTGAAAATCTAACTCAGCCTACTTCTAGGTGCCACAAATTGACCATTGGAAAATTTACTTGAGAACTAAGAATTGTTACCGCTTTCATCGAACCAGACATTGATAGATTAGTTTTATAAAAACAAGGTTAAATTTTCCAGTAGTTTTATGTTATTCTCATTTATCTTAACTTTATAATAAAAATATAAAAAGTTATAGAAGCCTTTATATACACACGCGCGCGCGCACACACACACACACACACACACACACACACAAATATATTATAAAATTTGTATGTGGTTTAAGATAATTCCTCTAGATGCACGCAAGGGAAATAAAAGGTTGAACATGTCTGCTGTAGAGTATTTGGTATATACAATGATGTCATCTGTGAACAGAGATAAATTTACTTCTTCCTTTCTGATTAGAATGCCTTTTCTTTATTTTTCTTGAGTAATAACTGTGTCAAATAGAAGTAGTGAGAATAGGCATCCTTGCTTTCTTTCTAATTGTTATGGTTTGAATATAAAATGGCTGCCTAGGCTAATATTTGAATGCTAGGTTTCTACGTGGTAGCACTGCTTTGAGAGGCTTAGGAGATGGGACCTAGCTGGTGGAAGTAGCTCACTGGGGCCAGACTTTTGAAGGTTTTACCCTGGGCCTCTGGTTTCAGTAAGTTCTCTCTGGTTCTGTCTGCCACAATGTGAAGTGCCTATCCTAGGCAGGCCTGCTACCAGCCCCTCTGCCATGTCTCCCAACCATTGTGAATTGAAATCCTGTGAACCGTAAGCCAAATTGGTCCTCCCTCCCTCAAGTGTTCTGTCAGGTGCTTTTCACTTATGACTTTTATTATGTTAAGGTAATTTCTGTTTATTTCTAATTTGTTGAGGATTATTTATTTATTTACTTTGTGTGAAAGTCTGTTGACTCGTCAAATGCTTTTTCGGTATTGGGATAATCATGATTTCTTTTAAAATAGAAATGTAATATTTGTACATCTTAATGGGGTATATTATGGTAATTTAATACACGAATATAATATATAAAAATAAAATTAGGATAAGAAACAGATAATATGATTTTTATCTTTTCTTCTGTTATTCTGTAATCACATTGTTTTGTTTTGTTTTACTTTTTTGTTATGTTGAACTGTCCTTGTGTCCCAGGGTTAGGGTGTGTGATTTCTTTAATGTGTTTTTGAATTTAGTTTTCTAGCATTTTGTTGAGAATATTTGTGTCTGTATATTCATCATTTATATTTAGTCTGTAGTTTTCTTGTATCTTTTTCTGACTTTGATACCAGAGTAATCATGAAATGAGCTTGAAAGTGTTCTCTTCAATTTTTTGGAAGAATTTGAGAAAGATTAGCATTAATTCTCCTTTTAAAGTAAATTCTCCTTTTAAAGTAAATATTAACATTAGATACAAGTTCTGATATTTTTCTTTTTTTCTTTGTTAAGTGTTTGTGAATTTTATTTTCTTTTAAAAACTAACTCTTGGTTTCATTGATTTTATTTTCCTATTCTCTATTTCATTTATTTCTTCTATTATCAAGTCTCATTTCATTTTGATCTGAAAAATCCTTAGTGTGATTTCAGTCTTCTTCAGTGTGTTAAGATTTGTTTTGTGGCCCAACATACAAGCCTGGAGAATGTTCTATTTGTTGTGTTCCTTTTGGTTGGAATGTTTTGTGTATGTCTTTTCTATTTGGTGTATAACAACAGTCCCCATCCTTTTTGGCACCAGGGACATGTTTCATGGAAGACAACTTTTCCATGGGCCAGAGATGGAGGGGATAGTTTTGGGATGATTCACTGATAGGGAATGGCTATAAATAAAATGAATCTTTCTTTGCTTGCCTGCTGCTTACCTAACCTGCTGTGTGGCTAGTCCATGGCTCAGGGGTGGAGCTCCTCCTGTTAAAGTTCTCTTTTTCCTTATTGATCTTCTGAATGTTCTGTCAATTATTGGGAAGTGTGAGGCACTGAAATCTACTGTGTTGCTGTTTATTTCTCTCTTCCATACAGTCATTATTTACTTCACATGTGTGATTCCTCTGCTGTGGAATACACACTCTGTGTGTGTGCATAAAAAGTTATACTTTCTAGATGTATTGACCTTTTTATCATTATAGAATGTCCTTCCTTGTCTTATGTGATAGTTTTTGACTTAAAGTTTTGCTTTACTTGGTTCTACAATCAACACCCATGGAAGCAGCAGTCAAGAAATCAAAAGGCACATTGCATTGGAAAAAACTGTGGCAAAAGACCTCTTTCAAGTATTGAAAAGTAAAGATGTCACATTGAAGATGAAGGTGTGCCTGACTCACACCATAGTATTTTCAATTGCATCATATGGTTGTGAAAGCTGGACATTGAATAAGGGAGACAGAAGAATTGATGCTTTTGAATTATGGTGGTGGAGATGACTATTGAATATACCATGGACAGCCAAAAGAACCAACAGATCTGTCCTAGAAGAAGTGCAACCAGAGTCCTCCTTGGGAACAAGGAAGACTAGACTACATCTTACGTATTTTGGACATGTAATCAGGAGAGACCAATCCCTGGAAGAGAGGACATCATATTTGGGAGAGTGGTAGGTCAATGAAAAAAAGGAAAACCTTCCACTAGATGGATTGACACAGTGTCTGCAACAGTAGGCTTAAACATAAATAAGATTGTATGCTTGGTACAGAATGAGGGAGTGTTTTGTTCTGTTGTACATAGGGTCGCTATGAGTTGGACCCAACTTCACAGCACCTAACGGTAACAACGTGTGTCCTTAAATCTAATGTGAGTTTCTTGTACACAGAATATAGTTGGATCTTATTATTTCATTCACTCAGTCATTCAAAGTATTGATTAGAGAATTTAATCCATTTATATTTGTAATAATTACTGGTAGGCCTTACTATTGCCATTTCTTAATTGTTTACTCTCTGTATGGTAGCTTTTCTCCTCATACTGTCTTCTTATGTTTCATTGTTTTTGTTGTTGTTGTTGTTGTTGTTTTGTTTTTGTAGTGATGTGCTTTGATTCCTTTTTCATTTTCTTTTTTGTATATTCTGTAGGCATTTCCTTTGTGGCTAACATGGTAACTTACATAAAACATCTTATATTCATAACATTTTTGGCTGAAAACACTTTAACTTTAGTCACATACAAAATTTCTACTCTTCTACATCTTCCACATCTTTCTTGTTATTGATCCTGTAATCTTTCATATTATATATTCACTAATGTTTTTATAGTTTTCAAAAATAATTTTGTCTTTTAAATTATATACCACAGTTAAAAGTGATTTACATATCATCATTACAGTGTTACAGTGTTCTCTATCTATGTATTTACCTTTACCAGTGAATTTTTTGTTTTCATGTTGATATTTAGCATCATAGCATTTAAGTTTAGGACTGCCTTTAGCATCTCTTGTAAGGCAGTTCTAATGGTAATGAACTCTCTCATGTTTTGTTTATGTGGGAAAGTATTTCTCCATTTTTGAAGGATATTTTTTGGGGATTCTTGGTTGGTAGTTTTCTTTTTTTTCTTCCATTACTTTGAATACATCATTCTACTCTCTTCTGCTCTTCAAGTTTTCTGCTCAAAAATCTGTTGATAATCTTATTTACTCTTCTTTGTATGTGATGAGTACCTTTTCTCCTGCTGTTTTCAAAATTCTGTCTTGGAGTATTGACAAGTTGATTATAATATGTCTTCATTGGGGTCTGTTCAAGTCTGTTGAGCTTCTTGGATTTGAATGTACCATGGACTTTTCCTTATCCAGGTTGGGGAGTTTTGGGCTGTTATATTTTCAGATATGTTTTTTGCCTATTTTTCTCTTCTTCTTCTGGTAATTCCATAATCTATAGAGTCCTTTAGGCTTTCTTAGTTTTTTCTTTGTACTCAAACTGGGTAATATCAAATGATGAAATTTACTGATTCTTTTCATTCTATCTGATTAAGACTATTCTTGAACCCCTATAATGAAGTTTTTTTAAAATATATTTCTTATGTTATTCCATAATTTCTGATTCTTTTTAATATTTCATGTCTTTATTGATATTCTTATTTTCATGAACATCATTTTCCTGATCTTTTTGAGTATCCTTATGATTTAAAAACAGGTTTTTGTTAGATATTTTACATACCTCTGTTTCTTTAGGGTGGGTTTTTTGAGATTTATTTTGATCTTTTGTTTGGGCCATGTTCTCTTTTTCTTTGTAGACCTGCTTACTTTGTGTTGGGATCCGGACATTTGGGTAAACAGCCACCTCTCTTAGTCTTTACAAACTTACTTTGTACTTCTTTTTGCTGAGCTGGTGGAGGCATTGGTGAGCGAGTGTGTGGTAGTTCAAACTATCACCTTTGTTCTCAGCCGCCTTCAGTCTTAAATCCTTTCCTGTCAGCAGTTAAATTGGGGCAAGACAGGTGCTTTGGTAGCTACCCTAGACATCTGACCACTAGGTATGTGTTCCTATCTTCTCCCTTCATTTCCCAGGAAGAAGCTAGGAGTTGGGAGATTTCTTCTAATTGCATTGTGCTGTGGGTTAATGGGAGCAAGTGAGTGTCATGAATTTTTGTACCAGTTTTGATACAGCTAGTTTTATGCTTGCTGGAAATTTCTGGATATCTTACAAATGGAATTGGTCATTGTATTTTTGTTGTGGCACTGTCTTCACGTGAGGAGGAGTGTCTGGGGCTTTGTATTCTGTCATCTTGCCAATGTCATTCCCCCTTTTTAAATTTTGGAATATAGTATATATTCTAAGACGTTCAGCAAGGTTTTGGTAATAGTCTCCTATGATACACTTGTCATCAAAGAAGTTTGGAATGGGTTTTTAACTTAATGCATGACTTCTGTGTAGGTAACACAAAGAAGCCATGACAATATATTATGGTGGAGATAAGGTCTAGATTCAGATTCTAGCTCTGCCATATAGAAGCTATGTGTTTTGTTTATGTCCCTTTGCTTTTCTGACCTGTGTCTCCTTGTGAAAGTAGAATTGTTAAAACCTATGAAAGTTGTTGGAAGGCTTAAGTGAGTATATAAAGTACTTAGCTCAGTGCCTGCTTGTTATAATGCTGTTGTTAGGTGCCATTGGTGTCCGACTCATAGCGACCCTACGTACAACAGGTGAAACACTATTGTCAGTGCTTCTCTGCTATTCATAGGGTTTTCAGTGGTGGATTGATTTTTGGGAGTGGGTTGCCAGATCCCTCTCCCAAGCCTACAATATCTGGTGTTCCCAGATGGTCTCCCATCCTTGCTTAGCTTATGAAATCTGGTGGGATTGGATGCTACAGTGCTATGGCTGCAGGCGATTATTATAATAGCTTCTAAAAATTCTTATTTCTTTTTGTTTTCAAATTAATTAAACCAATGCCACTCTATAGAGAGGTCTGTCATAATATTCTTCACAGTTTGTATCTCAATCTTCATATCTTCATTTCCATTTTGAACTAGGTGATAACTTGACAGTTAACTTGTGGTTAGTCTAGAGGTAGTAGATTGGGTAGCAGAAGAAACAAGATCTTGAAGTAAGAGGAGTTATGATTATGTGGCTCAGTGTTAAGGGGTGAAATAATTGTGGGGTAGAAAGAAGGGATTGGATTAAGGAGGCTTACTGGGACATAGAGTAAAATATTTCAGGAGGAAAGGCATATCATGAGGGAATCCAGAGCAAACAAGTTGTTCCTTATGAAACAATTGAAGGTTTTTACTTCCAGCAATAGGAAAATCCCATCCCATCTGAAGGTTCCTTCCTGCTTTTTCCTTTTTATGTAGTTAAATTTCTTAGAGAAGTGATTGCACAGTTATACATTATGATTGATCTAAATTCCTGGAGCAAGATTCCTTTACATTTCAAAAGACTCCCAAGACTCTTATGATCAAGTAACCTGCTATATGAAGGACTGAAGAAATGAGATAGGAATTGGGGAAAGCGTAGTGCCTGAGTAGTAGTTAAGACAGAACTGAGGAAGTGGCAGGGGTTAGTGTGTAAGGTTTATTAACTTCCTTTCTTTTTCTTACCTCACCATTCAATTGCAGCTGTGGATCAACAGTAGGACAAGATAAAAAGAAGGGATACAGACCCAGAGTTGGGACAAGTTGGGGTTTAAGCCAGGCAGCAATTGGATAGAGTGTAAAAGGTTAGATCCACTAAAGTCTTGGAGCAAAGAATTTATTGGAAGCACCTATGCATGAGCTGAGTTGGAAGCTTGTCTATGTGTAGAAATAAAGAATATTAATGAACTCTAGTCTTAAAAACACTTTCATATCTTTTTCCTGGAATTATTTTATGTTTCAGATTAGATTTTGCTTTTTATACCTTTTAATTTAGTACAATTTTTATTGCATATGCTTAAAAAAGATGGATTAATTTTATTTCTTAACTGAAGATATTTTGTATAGAATATTAATACCTTTATACATTTAGATTTACTTACGTGTGTTTATTAATCATTTTTCCTTCTTGGAGTCTTATTTCCTTGTTTTCCTTGTTATGAGAACTGCTGTGGCTTGTGATACCATAGATAAAGTTTGGACTGCCACCAAAAAAAAGCATTAAATAGAATTTATTATTTTGCCAAAAAAATAAAATTTCAAAGTACAGATAAATGTGTTAAGTATTTTTAAAGTAATGTTTATTTTTCAATAGAAAATTAAATTATGATAATGATTTAATTCATATGGAAAAGAAAAGAAAAAAGGTATCAGATTTTCTACCTGAGAATAACCATTGGTAGCTTTTTGGTCCATGTTTCTTTAGTCTTTTGAAATATATTTTTAAAAGTTACCATTAGTATGCATGTTTCATATTGTAAATATTGGTGTATTACCTATTGGAATTATTATGTATTTTACCCTCTGTCATTGAAGAGTTTTTTTGAAAACATTTTTATCATTGAATAATATTTTATTATGATTATATCATGTTGGTTTGTGGTTTTTCAGTATTATGAAAGCACCCTAACATTTTGGTCTTAAATCATTTCCTTAGGAAATAATCCAACAAATTACTTATTCAAAGAGCATGAACTTTTTTGTAATGCTTTTGATATATCTTTAAGTTATTTCCTAATTTAGAATGACGTTTTTAGCACAATCTAACCCAAATTGGCTTTTATTTTAGTCATGTTGTAGCATAAATATGAAAGAACCTCTCTGAAAAGCTCATAGCAGTGATAGTAATATGTATAATATAGGATTTCTGCTTACAGAGGGAGAAATCTATTGTACATTTCCATTTATTTATGCTATGATTTCAACTGCAACACTTGTTTTTGGATTTAGGAATAAATTAACCAAAGAAAGTGTCAAACTATATAGGTGTAAACTAATTTTCCATTAGTGTCTAGTGCATTAATGTTTGATGGAATAATGTGAGTGAATAAACCTCAACAAGATTCTCATTTGTCCTACTTACTTCAAATAAAGTTTAAAGAAACTTAGTTATTAATTTATATAATTCAAACACTTTTTCTAATTCCTCTAATGCATTTCTTGAGCTTTTTTCCCCATCACTTTTGATACTGAAAACTTGCTTTTAATTTGTGAAAAGTTAAGAGATCCCTCTGGTGGAACATTTAGGAAATACATAGTATTATATTTTCATGAGAGTACATATTGGTAATGTTAAATGGTGGGAGAATTGTATGATCATTTTATATAAAATGATGTAATGAATAGTAGTTCAGTTCCTCAGTCACTTTCAGGCCCTGATAGACCTTCTACATAGTAAATATATTTAAGATTTGTGAAGAATGTAATGGGAAAGTAGATAGCTACAAATGTGCTTAGTTATGGGGCTTGTATATTGCTGTTGTGCTGAAAGCTATGCCACTAGTATTTCAGATACCAGCAGGACCACCTATGTTGGACAGGTTTTCAACTGAGCTTCCAGACTAAGACAGACTAGGGAGAAGGACCCAGCAGCCTACTACTGAAACAATTAGCCATTGAAAACCTTGTGAGTAGTGGAGAAACACTGTCAAGTATATTGCAGAAAATGAGCCCCCACCCTCAGGCTGGAAGGCATTCATCAGATGACTAGGAAAATGTTGCTTCTTCAAAGTAGAATTGACCTTAGTGATGGGAGTGGAGTAAAGCCCCTGCCTCCATTAGCTGATGTGGCAAGACTCAGAATGAGAAGAAACACAGTGACTGCAACAATGGACTCAAACATAAAAAGATTGTGTGCATGGCACAACGTTGGGTAGTGTTTCATTTGGTTGTACATAAGATTACTGTGAGTCGGATCTGACTGGATGGCACCTAACAATTGAAATCCTAATCACTGTTAATAAAATTGAGTCTGTGGAAAAATAAGTATTCTGAAAAGTGGGATGAGGGGAAAATTTCATGATAACTTCAGTTTATCAAGTACACTTTATTTTGATCCTTCATATATGTTACCTTTAATTCTATAATGATCCAGCAAGATAGGTGATAACCAGACCTACTTTATGAAAAAACTAAAGCTTAGAGGGTTTCAATGTCTAGATCTTCCAGCTAGTATATGATCAAACTGGGAATAGAACCAAAGTACTTGCTATTCTCACAATACTGTTCTGCCTCTTAGATGGACAGACTGGGTTCATAACCCCTAGCTCTAGCTACTGAGTAGACAAGAGACTGACAATATTAAGAGTTATGAGTAATATAAAGAAGTGTTCAAAGTAGGTACATCTGCATAGATGACATGTTTCCTCTTGTTTCAACTTAATGAGTCGGTAGTCTATAGTGGAGCTAGGATCTAATCCCAGGGTTGCTTGATTCTAAAATCCTTGTTTTTTTCTTTTATTACTGGAGGTGAATTATCAAGTTCTCATTGACAGTCGAAGTATTATTTTTGTATATTTTAAAAGACAGTATTTCATGTGTAGCAGACATCATCTTACAATTAACCAGAATTTTAACTAAGTGAAAAGCCACATAGCTATAATTACCTTGTAACTTATCCATTTCATGAGTTATCCACATTAGGTTTTTAATTCTTGCTTGTATCAAATACATTGTGTGTGTGTGTGTGCACATACACACAGGATCTCCCTTCCAAACATACCTTATTTTCAGAATAACTGATCAAAATGTGTATTAAAACCTATGTCAGATGCTTCCTACTTGGGTTATAGTTTGAAAGTTAAAAAATAATACTGTTCCATGTAAAAGACTCATCATTAAATAAAGCAACATCACTTTAGCAAAGAGGTAAAAAGACATTGGTATAGAGAGAAGTCAAGCAGATGGCCTATAATTATCTTCACTATCTAAAAAATCCAGGGAAGTAGTTTCATCTAAGTCATGATGCCTGGCAGGGTCATCTCCGCTTTATAAAACTTACTACATTTGCAAATTTGGTATTAGAACAATTTACCAATTTCATATTAGTATGCTAATCAGATAAAAACCTTATAATTTCCAATGCATTTGAAGAATCTGCTAGTAAAATGCAATAGCCATTTATAAAATTAATATTTAAAGAGATGTTTTAAAAGAATGCAGTTCAGCTAGGCATGATGGTGCATGCATGTAATCCCATCACTTGGGAGACTGAGGCAAGAGGATTATGAGTTCAAGGTTGGAACAGGGAGACCCTATCTCAAAATACACACACACACACACACACACACACACACACACACACACACACACAGGCACTTTTTGAAATATTCTTTGTACTAAGTACATACTTTGTAATAAACTGTAAGCTTCTTGAACAGAGGGAATTTTGACTATTTAATGTTGTTTTCCTAGTATAGTAAGTGGTACATAGTGGGCCCTCATAAATATTTGTTGAGTAAGTTTAGGACATTGTAACAGTATTATTTGAAATATGTTAAAAAATTGGAGAGATACTGGGATAGAGTTCAGTGGTACAGTATTTGCCTAGCATATGTGAGGCCCTGGATTTGATTCCCAGAATCATACTGTCACCCCAAAATTGGTTGTAGTCTTAATGTTCATGAATAAACAGTTGATTAAAGTATAGAATAACCATACAGTGGGATACTAGTTTGCTGAAAAAATTAAGGTTTCCCCTGAGTGTTGACATTGACAAAATACTTTGTTCCATTGATAAAGTCATGGAGAAGAATAGTGTATGGTATAATGCCAAATTTAATATTTTGATTTTAAAAATACATACCCACCCATATATAGCAGTTCTTAAGTTTTTTAGTTTTCTGTAATTTCTGAGGGCCTTACATAGCTTATATTTATGGGTAATATGTATATATATGTGTCTGTGTTCATATATAAGTATATATTTATACACTTATCCTAATATGATAAATATATAATAAACATATTTGCCACATATAAGGAATTTAAACTCAAATTTGTTATTCATTTGGAATAATAATGAACCTGTTAGAGGGTAGCATAATATATCTTTATGAAAAATCATTATTTTCCAATCTACAGTTTGAGAAGAGTTGCATTATTTTCCATTTTGCAAATTTCTTTAATGTCTAACTTAAAAAGGGCAACTGGATTCTCTAGAAATTTGTTGTGATGTTGATTCTGGTTGAAGTACATATCAAGAAAATACAGCCTCAAGTGGATGTGTAGTCAAAAATGGGAAAAAAAATTTTAATTACCTTTTTAGGTCGTTGTAGATATTTTCTCTTGATACTACACCAAACCTCTCTAAGAATGTTTCTTTTCCTTCTTTTTCTTCTTTTTTTTTTTTTTTCCAGTACAGGGGGTTGAACCCAGGGCCTCGTACTTGCATGCTTTGCAAGTGCTGTACCACTGAGCTGCACCCCAGCCCATTTTATTTTTACTTTTTGAGACAGGGTCTCACTAAATTATGCAGATTATCTCTGGCCTTGAATTTGAGATCCTCCTGCCTCTGCCTCCTGAGTCACTGGGATTACAGACGTGCCCCACCTTGCCTGGCTAGAAGTAGTTTCTTAAAAGTAGTTGCAATTTGTACTGTGAACTTCTATCAGGGAACATTTTGTACTCCGTCTCATAAAATCCTTTGGTCTAATTTGCACTTTCAATAGATCTTTTATCTGTGCATGATTGTATAAATTTTTTATTTGTTATTTGAAAAGGACTGGTTTATTGAATTTGTTGAAATCTTTCATTATACATATCAAAAAGTCACATTTGTTAATTTCACATCAGTCTCATTAAAAGTCTTCAAATACTATGACCCTATCAAGATCACAGGGCTGAATCCCAAGTGTTTCTAAGTTCTACTTTTTCAGTTGAAAGTTTGAATTTATCATTGGTTACATAGTTATGTGTTTTGAGTTGATGGGTCTAATGCATTTACTTGTTGATAAAATGAAACATCCAAGTCTGAATAGTTTGCCATTTGTTCATCTCAAAATAGTGTTCCATTTAAAAAAGATTAATTTACTCTTATCACTATGATACTTAAAAACAATTAAAATAACCTCCAAATCTATAAATATAATAAAATCAGAGAGAAAACTTAACAAAATATTAACAGTAATTATATTGGAATTTTGAGAAAATGATGGCTTTTCTCTCTTTTTATCCTTTTATTTTTCTGTAATGAACAATACATTTTATTGTATTGGTTATATAGTTAAATAAAAATAATGCTGGGCATAATGGTGTACACCTGTAATCCCAGCACTGGGGGAGACTGAGGCAGGAGGATTGTAAGTTTGAGACCATCTTGGGTTATATAGTGAGTTTGACGCAAGTCTGAGATACATAATGAGACCTTGTTGGGGTGTGTGTGTATGTGTATGTATATATATCTATGGTGAGAGAGAGAGAATGTTATTTATAAGACAATTTACAGAGTCAGCTGAGTGCAGATCATTGAGAATGGTTATTTCCTCTGTTTCTCTTCTTAGGATTTAGGTCCTGAATATGAAGATATATTTAACACCTCATTGCAGTGGATTTTAAAAAATGGGAAAGATGTTGGAATAAGGTAAAGGATTGGATTTTCATTTTGATCATTTTGTCCTATAAGAAGTGTTTTTTTACTTTAAACTTCACCTTAATTATTTCTAAATAGGTGTGTTGGTTATGGCCCTGAGGAAGAATTGACAAATATAACTGATGTGCAATTTTTGCAATCCACAAGACCACAGATGTCTTTCTGGTGCCGTTTTCGACGTGCTTTTATTACCGTAACCCATAGATTATTGTTGTTATGCCTAGGTAAGTTATTAAAGAAAAGTGTTACATTGCTATCTACAATTTTTGTGTTAGTATTTTCACTAAATGCTAGAACTGAGAATTCACTTCTTTCCTCTGTGGTAGATACTCTGTAAACCACCTCCAGAAGTCTTCACTACATAAAGTTGAGGGTTTTTTAAGCTTTTTTTAATTAATAAGACTTAGGGTTTAGAAAACAGTAATATAAAGAGAGGTAGGAATAATATTTTGTCATAATGCAATAGAGCAAGTATACTTAGTCTATATATAGAAATTTACTCTAGAAAATTAAAAAATCTATTTTTAAATAAAATGCTATTAAGATCTTTAAAATTATTTTTAAACTGTATAATTTATTACAATTAAAATTTCATTTAGATTACTACAGTTTATGATTTTTGGTTAATAATAGAAAATTAGGAGACACTCATTTCTTGTTTTATCTTCTTAGTCCTTTAAGAATAATTTCATTAAAATCTAGTATGTTTATGCAAGTTCATGAGTACATTGGAAAAATAAGGGACTATAACCCAAATGTGCTTTTGAGTTTTACTACATACTAATCAAAAGGCTTCATAAACCTTGTAAATTGATGTAAGTGTAACCAAAAGTGATGTAATAGTTGTGTAATGGAAAAAGCCAATGCTATATTACTCTGTACCCCACCATGATTTACTGATAAAAGGAGAAAGAAAAAGATTTAATATGTTTAAATAAAACTTACTTTTCTAATACTTTAATGCTGTGAAGGAGAAAAGTCTTTGAAATAGTTCTATTTGGTTTCTTTTTTTTTTTTTTTTTTGCAGTACTGGAGGTTGAACCCAGGGCCTTGTGCTTGTGCTTGCATGCTCTGCAAGTGTTGGACCACTGAGCTGCACCCTCAGCCCATTTTGTTTTTACTTTTTGAGACAGGATCTTTCTCACTTATGCAGACTAATTCTGGTCTCGAACTTGCAATCCTCCTGCCTCCACCTCCCGAGCTGCTGGGATTACAGGCATGTGCCACTGCGCCCAGCTTATTTTGTTTCTTAATACTTGTTATAATTTAAATGTTCTTTTGTCAGTGTAGTGGAAGAAATTTTTTTATTTCCTAGGGAGAACCTCTGGAAAATGCTTAATATTAAGTTTTTCTATGTAGTTTTATTATGTAGCTAATTTAAGCCTCTGTATTTAAGGCTTATTCCATTGTTCTATTAGGGCAGTTAAGATAATCATTGTACAAGCAGTTAAGATAATCATCTACAATGTCATTGTATGCCACTGACCACTTCTAATATACAAAATATATGAAATTGCAGGTATAGTGATGGTTTGTGTCGTTCTGCGTTACATGAAATATCGCTGGACAAAAGAAGAGGAGGAAACAAGGCAGATGTATGATATGGTGGTAAAGATTATAGGTATGGCATTTGTAAAAATCTAAACTACTTTTAGATTAGTCATTATATGATAAGGTACTACATAATACTCAGTGATTGATTCATTTGTAAGGTTGTTTGATTTATTTTCAGATGTTTTACGAAGTCATAATGAAGCGTACCAGGAAAATAAGGATTTACAACCTTACATGCCTATTCCACATGTGCGAGATTCCTTAATACAGCCTCATGACAGGTGTGTTCAAAACATGATTTGAAGTAAATTGCAGTGTTAGGTGTCTTCTGTAATCTTGAAAATTATAGTGGGAATTTTGATGTTTCTCAACTAGACCTGTGTTACTATATAGATTTTTAAAACACATTCTCTTTTTTTTCCTAAATTCTCTTCTGTATTCCTCCTGATTTTTAATGGCATGATAGGCAACTGGATTTCTAAATAAGTCTCATTAATATTTAATCTTAATTCTTTGACTTCAGTTTCCATCTTGTTTCTATTAATTTACTCCTGATAAAGTAGCATAAATAGCCAATAGCTAGTAGTATTATACTAGTATTTTAAAATACCATATATTATTGAATCTAATCCATACCCTTTCAACAGTTTCAGAGGGCTGAACTATCAGATGCAGCCTTACACATGTAAAAATAATGCAATGCAATAATGATTTGAGAATAGATAATACTTTGTTACTAATGAAGATTTTAAAAACTAAAAAATAACTTTTTGAAAATGACTATGGCAGTGGTGCATACCTGTAATCCCAGTAGTTTAGGAGGCAGAGGCAGAAGAATTGCAAGTTTGAGGTCAGACGCAGCTGGTGGTGTAACTTAGTGAGACTCTACCTCAAGATAAAAAAATTAAAAGGGGTTGGGAGAGCAGCCCAGTGGTATAACACTTGTAAAGTATGCATGAGGCCTGAGGTTCAGTCTCTCAGTACTGCAAAAAAAAAAAGAAAGAAAAAAGGAAATTAGTGATGATGCTATATCCTAAAGCAGCCTTCTTAACCCTAACAGCCCATCATTTAAAAGATTACAAGCCAAGATCGTGGTAAATTTGTCATTTTGTTCACAAAATAGGAAAAAGATGAAGAAAGTCTGGGATAGAGCTGTTGACTTCCTTGCTGCTAATGAGTCTAGAGTGCGCACAGAAACAAGAAGAATAGGTGGTGCAGATTTTCTGGTTTGGCGGTGGATCCAGCCTTCTGCATCCTGTGATAAAATATTAGTAATACCTTCTAAAGTATGGCAAGGTCAAGGTATGCATTTTTATACATAAAAATATAAAAGTGATTTTCTTCTCGTTTTTCAAAACAGCAATACCTAGTTAAGTGAAATAGACCAATTCAAAGATACATGAAAGAAAAGGTTCCCTTTACTGTTGCATCCATAGGAAGAATTAATGTTAGTTTCTTCAGAAGAAGCTAATACAAACATAAATGGTTTATCTTTACTATAATAAAGATGAACATTCCCTTGATCTTGCTTTTTTTTAAACACTTAATAAAGCTACTTAGTATTATAGATCTGACTGTATTCTTTTCATCTAATTTGTGGACATAAGGTGCATATAAATTGTTATATATAAAACGTAAGCATAACATACATACATATTGCATATGTAAATGGAATCACATATATAAAACAGCAACATATGTAACATATTACACACATATATATGAATTACAACTTTTCAAACTTATTTTTTCCAGTTTTTACTTACTTCCCTCTTCTAAGATCACTATACTTGCATATCCCCCCTTTCAAATCTCTTGTGTAGGTATCTTTCTATAGTTTTCTCAATTTCTGCATAGTGTATATATACTTATGTATATGTATGTAGGGAGCTTTGTAGATTGGTTGCCTTATGTGTCCAAATGCCTGCTACATAGAAAAACAGAAAACAATATATAAGAAAATTGTGAATGGTAAATTCTTTTTTCTACCAAAGCATGTTTATCAATGTTTACTAAATGTGATATTCCTAGAAAAGGTAAATAAATTATTTTGTAATTATACTTTTAAAATCCAATCTTCTCTTTTTTCCCCCAATTTTAACTTTGAAAGCTTAAATAATAGACTGTAATCATGGCATAAAAAAGATCACTGTTGCTAGACACTAACAACAAACTATTTCTCTTAAAAGATAAACACAGAAGGGGCCTATGAAACTGAAAACAGGATTCTGTACTTTATTTGGCTTCTTACCAGTGTTTGACAGTTGAGCTTCCCCTTGAAACTTACACATTTGGCCTTTTGGAATGCCACTTTTTTTCCCCTAGTTTTTCCCCTGTTTTTGATCTTTTCCTCAATTTTTTTTTCCCTAGAGTTTCCTTTCTGCCTAGAACTGTAGGTGTTAGAGTTTCTCAAAGCCATTTCTCATTTGGCCTTCTCTCCTTAAATAATCTTATGCCATGACTTCATTTATTGTGTATATTTAACTCTCAAATTATGGCTTGAACTAAATCTCCTGTTCTGATCTGTTTTTTCAGATTTATGTACTCATTTGAAAACTCAATTTTCTGTTTAGGAGATGAGTACCACAAACCACAAATTGAACATGACTGCAAACCCACTATTACCTCCTCACAAAGTGATCTCTTTGGTATTCCTAATCTAATTAATAGTACTTTTCTTCAATTGGTTCTGCCCTCATAAACCTGGGATTCATCTTTAATCTCTCCCTATTCCCCTTTGTTCAGTCTTTAAACAGGTCATGTCAGATCTATTCCCTAATAACTCCTGATTCTATACACTTTCCATCTGTACCATGGATCTGTCTTGCCCACATCACTGTCATCTCCCTCTTAGACAGCTGTACTAATTCGTCTCTTGAATTCACTTTTGCATCTGCCTAGTTGATTTTCCATATAACAATCTATTTTGTGGCACTTTTAAACAGATCTCATTATATTATTCATCCACTTAAAACATGTAGTTTTCTGCTACTCATAAGATAGTGTTGAAATACTTCAGTGTGACCTTAGTGGTCCTGAATAATATGACATCTCCCTCTCCAGATTTATCTTTCTCATCTTCCCACTCCAGCTACACTGGCTGGTTTTTAGTTACTTGAATATTCCAAGTTTCTCCTGGTCACAGAGGCTGTGTACAAATTATCATGTCTGTTGGAAATATATTTTGTACTTCTCTTTACCCTGCTAATTTTAATTTATTCTTCAGTTCCCAGTATAAATTTCACTTTGTTGGAGAGATCGTCTATTCTCAGACACACTGAAATTATTTTTACAGCTTTCAGTATTCTTATTTCTTAGACCTTACCATAGGTATAATGCCATGGGTGATACTCGTTAGCATCTGTTTCTCCCACTAAACTATAAACTCTGATATCAGTGGCTATCCTAGTTCACCTTAACATTTAACACAGGGGTCTGGTTCATAGTAAAAACACAAAGCGAATTTTTTTTTTGAACAAACTAAATGATTGAATACCTTTCAACAAAATGGGATAATGGCAAATAGTAAAACTAATTTGTTTTTTGTAGCATTTCATTTAGATAGAAGAAATTCACCGCCAAATAGTTTGACACCGTGTTTAAAGATTCGAAATATGTTTGATCCAGTTATGTAAGTATTATAATCAGGCATACATGTGATTTTTATTTGGAATATTTGGCTGAAAAATGCATAGTATTCTTAAAATGCTGTGTCTGTAATTGAAAATCTGTTTTTGTTCTGAATTTGTAATTACAGAAATACTATACTTTTCTCTTTTGTTAGATTCCAAGGAAAAGTTTGACCCAAAGGCACATTGTATAAAGATTTGTAAAACTGTCATAAATCTTTATATTCACTGAGAATCCTCATAACACATAAATACCTGAGGCAAATTAATGACAAACAATACCCTTTACTAAATGTATAATTCATTTTACACCTAACTGCCAAAAACTTGCCTCAGTAGGCCATATATATATATGTATATGTATATATATGTATATGTATAATGTAGGTATATAAATATGACTTTTTAAAAATTTCCAGTCTCTAATTACTAAAAAAAAATTCCCTACAAAGATGTACATACTCTCCTCTTTATAGGTCCTAGCTTTACTTGTCAGTGTAAACTTTTCTGACTATAATTATCACAACACATATCCAAGGAATTGCAGAGTTAAAAGGTACTGCCTTAGAATTCATAATATTTCGCATATAAGCTGTAATAATTTTCAGAATTAGCTTTCTAGGGGCTACTGCTTAGCTGTCTAATGATGTGACAGAATAAATCTCAGTTTTTTAAAATCCCTAACAGTAGAAATTGTACTAGATATACCCTTAGGTCCTATCAAATAGTTCATTTATTTTAGAAATTATCGATGTGATTCCAAATAAATGACAGCAAAATTGGAAATGTGGGGAGGCACTATCAGTACACATACACACACACAGCCTTGGTTTTGCAGAGATATAAATAATTAGCAGTGTGGTGATATGTCTATAGGAAGTCTTACCTCATGCCTTAGTAATTAGGAAATGAGTGTCACTCCAGTATTACCTTAGACAAAGATTTGCAACTTAAAGAGAAGTGGCTTTTTCTTCTGCGCCACCATCCATTTCTTATAAGTAATGTAAATACGCATTTTTATAGCAGCAAATCTTAATGCTGTCATTATAGTAAGGTGTCTGTGCAAAATGTCCTGTATCACTCTTCCATTATTTTAGAAAAGAAACTCGGAATATAGTATTTACTAAGAATTTTCACAAGTATAATAAAGTGCCTTTAAAAATAGAGTAAGTAGGGGTGCTGTGGCTCATGTCTCCAATCCCAGCAAACTGGGAGGCTGAAGCAGGAATATCACAGTTTTGAGGCCAAGGCAGCCTGCACAGCTTAGTGAGACCCTGTCTCGAAAAGAAAAAATAAAAAGGACTGGGGATGCAACTCAGTGGTAGAGTGCTTGCCTAGCTTCAACCCCCAAAGCTGCTTCATCATCATCATATATCACCTTTTGCAAATTGAGCAAGTCATTACTAATCTAGTAAGGAAAAAGGAACAAATTGAAAGTACATAGGATTTTAAATACAAAAATGACTCAACCCATTTTTCTGCTGTGATGTTAGAGACAATGACAACTGAGTAGGAATGTAGTTGTTGATTTTTGTTTTTGTTAACTTTTAGGGAAATAGGGGATCAGTGGCATTTGGCAATTCAAGAAGCAATTTTAGAAAAATGCAGTGATAATGATGGCATTGTTCACATTGCAGTAGACAAAAATTCACGTGAGGTAAAGTAACTTCTAGTTTTGAAGTCCACAGTTTAGATTTGTTGCTATTAAACTAAAATTCTTCCTTTTTTTTCTTTTTTTTCTTTTTTTATATTACAGGGTTGTGTATATGTTAAATGTCTGTCTCCAGAATATGCTGGGAAGGCTTTTAAGGCATTGCATGGCTCTTGGTTTGATGGTAAGAAATTTGAGTATTAAATTGTTGGAAAGATATAATTTAGTGTTAAACTATATTAGATTTTAAATTGAAGAATTTTAGGTTAGCACTTTTTGAGCGGTAATTTTAGAAGATTTTATGTCTTATGTTGATATGTCTTTACCACAGTTAATTTTCTACAAATATTAAACACATTTTTGCAGGTCTAAAATATTATTTTTATCTTACAACAGGGAAATTGGTTACAGTAAAATATTTACGACTAGATAGATATCACCATCGCTTTCCCCAGGCTCTCACTTGCAACACTCCCTTGAAGCCATCAAATAAACATATGAACTCTATGTCTCATCTTCGCCTTCGGACTGGCCTAGCCAATTCTCAAGGAGGTTCCTGAAAGGACTTTCTTCACTCCTAGAACTGTTATTTACAATAGGAAAATTCCTGTTTGGCTTCCCGTCTTCCTTTTTAAGTGCTTTTTGTATGTAATATTTTTATTGTTGAATACAGCTCTGTTTCAGAGTTTCAGAAATCTTAAGGTTCTAAAGGGATTTAGCAGTGAGGCAGCAATGCTGAGTTGGTAAGATAATTGTTTCATTCTCTTTTTGGAGCTCAGTTAAGCCAGTGCATTTAAGGTTTTGCATGAGGAACCCTGACTTTATTTAGCATTTTCAGACATGGTGGTTATATTTTTGCACCAAGAAGTGTTTAGATAACCACACAAAAGCATGGTGAAGAGGCTTCTTGTATTTTCATCATTTCTTGTGAACTAATGTGAATTTTTATATACAGTTCCTTGCATAGTTCATTACAGGCTAATGTGGTAAAACTGTTAATTTCCCAATTTGACCTTAGGTTTCTATTGTTTGTAAGAGATTCATTTGCCACAGCTGGAATATGGGAAAATCTATTTGGTTTTAATGGTTACGTAAAGATGTAAGTGGATGTACATGTACTTAAGCTGGCTTTTGTATATATGTGTAAATGCTGGTGATGGTGAATGTTTTGTTTTATGAGGATGGCTGCATAAGCAGTAAAATAAGCTTTCTATTTTATTCATAATCTAATTTGTGTATATATGTCTGTGTATATCTGTGTGTATATGTATATATGTATGTATAGATATACACACACACATATATGTATGTATGTATGTATGTATGTATGTATGGCTGTACCATCATAGAGATCAAACAGCCACACACCTGGAAGTATTAGATACAAGTTTAAAATATCTTTTATAGATTTTATATAAAAACACCTGAGTATGATTTTGTGTGAAAGTGCTGACATCAGTTGTAATGGATTCAAATTTATGGAAGCAATAAAGAAGCAGTTTGGCAGATATTGGAAAAATGTTTTGTGGGAAGCTGTATTTATTATAAATACCAGGGCTGTGACATAGTACTATTGGGTTTCTGTCATTTTCTCAGTCTATTTATAATTTAATGAAATGTTAATGCCCCCTTATATGTCAAGTTTAAAGCAGGGCACATTGTTGCAGAAAAATGTATTAGACAAATTATACTTGGAATGTTAGGCCATGAAAGTTTGCATTATACTAAACTCACGAGTGACCATTGGTTTGTGCCTCAGTATTTAATTTGTTTCAGTAAATTTACTTTGTTACTGTTGAGGATTTCAGATTAAAATAGTTGCTGAGAAAAGGTTTACTTGTAATCTAACAATTGGCTTGTTTAATAACCTGTTGATATATCATTGTCAATCCAAATGAACATGAGAAACAGCTGGAATTATACCAATTTTGATTTTGTTTAAAGTTCAGTTTCCTTTTGTTTTATCGTATATATGTTGGGTTTGCAGCATGAACTTGCACAGATAATGCACGTTTTCTGGTTGAGTAAACATGATGCACACTATTCTGTAACAGAAAACCCTATTGTGCCTTACCTATGTGCTTTTGTGGGCACCATGTTTATGAAGAATAAAACATGATTTGTTATCTGAAGAGAATAAATTTTAAATTCTCAATTTATGTCTCATGCTAATGTGTGAAAAATATATATATAATATATAAAGTAACCAACCTTTCTGTATTTTATGTGCATCATAGTGATTTATCTGAGCTTAGTGACCCCATCTTGTAACCTGTTGCAAGAGTGAATGTAAAAAATAGTTGTGGCATTTTAACAGATCGCCTTTTGATGCAGATGCATCTTTTTTTCTTCTAAAACATATTTCATGTAAACATTGTACATTTATTATTGTAATATATACTATTATGCAGATTATTTTACCTGGAACTGTTAAGCCAACCAAGATTCCTCCCTGCAAGACAGATGGGAATGTGTATAATTAGATACTTAAGAAGTTTGATGTAATCTGTTGTCCTGTTAAAAAAAAGAAAATGTTCTAATTAAAAATTTATTAGGTTTTTTAAAATGTGCCTTTACTTTCAAAACCCTTTAAAGTGCCCAGTGTCTGTTTTTCTTTTTATCACTAACAATTGTTATTAGGTACCATCGAGTCGGGTCTGACTCATAGCAACCCCATGTACAACAGCTTCTCTGCTATTCATAGGGATTTCAATGGCTGATTGTTTTGAGATAGTTTCAGAAGTGAGCTACCAACCCCTCCCATTTTTTGTGGTTCTGGTCATTGAACCCAGTGCCTCAGAGTGTGCAGAACAAGTGCTCTACCAACCGAATTAAACCCTAGCCCAGCAGAAAAATAGGTGTCTTTATTTCACATCTGTTTTATTTGGGGATCTATGAGTGAGTATATGTTTGTTTATAAAGATGAAGACCCTACATTTAATTTTAGGTAATGATTTTTCAGCATCTTGCTTTCTTTATAAAAGTATATTCATTCAACTTTCAACTGTTTGGCTCAATATGGGGCAAAAGATGTAAATCAGCTGCCTCACCAAGCACTATTTAGTTCAGCTAATACTTTTTCAAAGACAGACTTTCTCAGAAAAGTAAGAAATTTTATACACTCTCGCTCAAATTCATTATCTCATCATGAACTAATAGCCTTGCCTGGGTTAGCTGCTTTGAGTAGCATTGGTTTAGACTTTTTACTATTTTAATCAAGTAAAAAGATTTGTTAGTTACATGGAAGACTTCTGGATTGCTAACAAATATTGGCACTGTTAAGTGTTTGATACAAAGATGAAAAAACCCTACTCTTCAAGATGATCACAATCTAGAGGAAGAATACAGGGCAGCTAAGTTAAAAGATAATGTGGGAAATACAGTGAAAGATAGCTAGACAGAAGGAATTCTGGGAGTACAGAAAAGCATTATATACGTCTTAATAGAGAAATCTCAGGGCAGGTGAGTTAATAGCTAAGTCATATTGTAATTCAGTATAACATCTATTAAATAGTTCTTAATTAGTGTACATACAATGATAAAAGTCTTTGAGTTCTCAGGGGAGAGCTTCTGATATGAACATAAAAGTATGAAACCTGTGTCATAATAAAAATCCATATTCATATTCATTGTTATATAGATTGTTGAATGCTGTTAGGTGCCAATAAGTCAGGTCTGACTCATAGTGACCCTATATACAGCAGGTGAAACACTATCTAACACTGTACCATGCCTGGCATTATTGTCAGTGCTTCTCTGCTATTCATAAGGTTTTCAATGGCTGATTGTTTTTTGCGGAGTGGGCTTCCAGGTCCTTCTCTCAAGGCTTCAATACCTGGTATTCCCAGATGGTCTCCCATCCAAGTACTAACTGGGCCCGACTGGGCTTATTAGCATCTGAGATCTGACAGGACTAGACGCCACAGTGGTACAGCTGCAGCCAGACCATTGAATACATTGTGAATATTCACATCTGATATTGGACTTCTTATATTTTCCTCATAGTATAGTCACAATTTGACAAATTGTGGTTTCCAAAGTGAGCAGTATTTTAATGTGTCATGTGACCAGAACATTTCCTTTAATATGATTTACCTCACAGTTCGTACTCCCTGCTCCTAGTCATCAAATTATTATAGGTGACCTACATGGCTTCACCCTTTTTTCCTAGACCTATTTCGGCGAGTCACTTCTTCCAGATGGCTCATCAGAGAAGGCTAAATCAAGCAGAATTTTGGCAACCACTCTTTTGGAAAGGATGTTCAAGAACAGGTACTTAAGAACCAAGATTAATAGGAACCAGAAATTTTCATTTAAAGAAACTGAATGTCCAGGATGCTCATTCTCTGGGCCAGTAAGCTCTGCTGAGGAAACTTTATGACTAGAAAAGACTTCTACACCTGGTAACCTCCACCAGGGACAGCAGGGTAGATTGATTTTATTAATTCTTAAGTTTTAAAAGCAGTTGTTAGGTACTGTTGAGTTGTGTCCGATTCATAGAGACCCTTACAGGGTTTTCAATGGCTGATTGTTTTGGGATTGCATTGCGAGTGGGTTGCCATGTCCTTCTCCAGTTTTTGTGGTGCTGTGAATCGAACCCAGGACCTCAGAGACTGCAGAGCGGCACTCTACCAACTGAGCTAAATCCCAGCCCCTTTAAAACCAGAAGAACCTGTATATTTAGGTTTGTTTTTTCTTTCATAAGTAGACATTAAAAACCTATACACACTCTTGAAACTGGAAAGAGGGCAATCTAAACATAAAGAACGCAAGAACAAAGATAGACTGATGAGAACCTCTCCATAGATGTATAAACTTTAAGTAGTTGTTGAATCCCTGAATTCACAGTAAAAAATAGAAATAGACAGGGAAGACAGATAAGGGTCCTGTCATAGAAATCTGCAGATTTGAAGTTTACTTACAAAATTTTGGATGTTGGCTGTTTTTTTGAGTTCAGGTAAGAAATTAATGAAGATTTGTTGGGGTAAAGAATAGAGAAAGAATTTGAAGAATATTCAAGAAGTAAAGTGGGAAAGACTTGAAGATTAATTGGATGTTGAGGGAGGAAGTGGTGTCTAATTTCTGGTAGGGAAAACTAAGTTCCCAACATTTGGAGAATAAATGATAAGGAACATGGATAGGAACATACTTGATAGGAACGATGATAAACTGGGCTTTTGGATAATTTGAGTTTGAGATGCCTACAGATTATGCAGATTATATAGCTTTCTGGATCTACCCAACATCTCATTTTGTCTACAAATCAGGAAGTTTTCTAATCAATATTGAAGAATCACAGATAATGACAGAACATAGTAAACAGTTCTGGTTTTTTTAGCATACAAAGATTCTCAAAGACAGTCCTTGCCCTTCCTCCAACAATATCCTACTATAGAAAAACAACTAAGAAATACTTGATCTTTATTTAGATTTTATAAACAACAAGCAACAATAGTTGAAATAACTCCCAACATACTTATTTTCTTTTAATTTAAATAAATTAAGTTTAAACTTCAGACCTTTAGATGTACTAGCCAAGTACTCAAAACTAGC
Source organism: Pedetes capensis (assembly GCA_007922755.1). Lineage (NCBI taxonomy): Eukaryota > Metazoa > Chordata > Mammalia > Rodentia > Pedetidae > Pedetes > Pedetes capensis. The sequence goes on from VMDO01011199.1 coordinate 29,450, forward strand.
TTAAGTACTCAATAGCCATACGTAGCCAGTGGCTACCCATATTGAGAGTACAAGTCTTGACCAGACTATACTTTACTAAGCCTATTCCTTACACAGCTACCTGTGCTCCAGCTTGAACTTGCCTTTCTCATGCTTACCTAAATTCTGTTTGATTCTGCCTTTACTGATTCTTCTTCTGTTTTGCTTCCTTTAATTTTCTCCACACACATTGGTTTTATATTATCTCTTCCTAATATGCATCCCCGCTCCCCACCCCCTACCCACAGTAAGGCCTTCATACTTGCTGATCTCTGCCTGAAACACTATTCCTTTGGGTCTGTATCTTTACATGATTTGTTCCTTCTTATTCAGGACTCAGCTCACATCTTGTCACAGAGCTCTTTTCTGTCCTCTCTTAAATTACTGTTTTGTTTTCTTAATGTAGTTTATTACTGTCTTGAAGTATTTTTGTTTATTACCTGTTTCCTATGCTGTAGTATAAATTTCATAAAAGTAGGGATTATTTGGGTTGGTTTCTTGACTTTTAGAGCCTAGAATAGTGCCTGGCTTAAATAAGGTGCTCAGTGTATGTTTATTGAATCAACCCATAAAACATATTTTTAAATGTTATTCTGGATCCAAAATATGTTTGTGTTTTGATTCTAGGGAGTTCAGTGTGACTTCTGAGAATCTGATATCTTCTCATTTACTGCATTAGCAGAATCCCACAATTTTTGATATGTTTTATTTTCATTTATATTCAGTTCAAAATACTCTATTTTCCCTTTTGATTTCTTCTTTGTCTCGAGGTTATTTAGGAGTGTGTTAGTTTCTGAATACTTGGAGATTCTTCCAGATAACTTTTTGCCCTGGACTTCTAATTTTATTCCATGAGAATCATTGTATTATTTTGATTCTTTTTAAATTTGAGAATTATTTTATGGTCACAACATGATCTTTCTTGGTGAAAATTCTATGTGTACTTAAAAAACTGTTTTCTGCTGTTGGTGAGTTAACTGTTCTGTAAGTGTATATTAGATGAAGTTATTTGATGATATTCAAATTTTCTGTACACTTAACTAGGTTTCTGTGTTCTTGTTAGTTATTGAGCAAAGAGCATTGGAATCTCGGTAGTTTGGGTGTGGTGTCACATGCCTGTAATCCCAGCAACTGGGGAGGCAGAGGCTGGGGGAATCACAGGTTTGAGGCCAGAGGCAGCCTGTGTAATTTAGACCCTATCTCAATTTAGCTCAGTTGGTATAATGCCACTCTGCAGTCTCTGAGGTCCTGGGTTTGATTCCCAGCACCACAAGAATGGGAGAAGGACATGGCAATCCACTCCCAAGGCAATCCTGAAACAATCAGCCAGTGGTGTGTCTTTTTCTTTTTCTTTTTTTCTCTAGCCTCTTATTTTTAATCTATCTTTGTCTTTATATTTAAAGTATGATTTTTGTAGGAGTACTTAGATCTTTTTTTTCCCAAGTCCCATTTGAATTTCTCAATTGTTGCCTTTTGTTTGGGATATTTACATAATTCCCATTTAATGTGGTTATTGATTTAGTTAGGTATAAGTCTATCATCATACTATTTGTTTTCTCTTATCCCATCTGTTCCTTGTTCCCATTTCCCTCTTTCCCTTTTTTTTTTTAAGTTATCATTAGGGTTTATAATGTACATCTCCAAGTTACCACATTCTACCTTCAAGTCAAATTTTACCACTTCAGGTATAAGCTAAGAATCTATACAACACTATGCTTATATTTCTCCCTTTGTAACCTTCATTTTTGGGGGGCAGGCCTGGTTTTAGGGGATTGAACCCAGGGGCCTGTATATACTTTTAAGTGCTCTACCACTGAACTGCACCTCCAGCCCATTTTTTATTATTTATTTTGAGTCAGGGCCTTGCTAAATTATGCAGGCTGCCTCTGGCCTCAAGCTCACCATCCTCCTGTCTCCACCTCCCAAGTCTCTGGGATTAGAGGCATGCATCACCATGATTGGCCTCTAGCCTTCATATTACTGTTTCATATATTTTGTTTTATATGTTACAGAGTTATGACACATTTTTTGTTTATATAGCCAATTATCTTATTAAAGAGATTTCAAAAATAAAATATTCTTGTATTTACCCATATAGTTACCATTCTTTTGTGTTTTTCATTCTTTTGTGTAGATCTATATTTTATCTTGTATTTTCCTATGCCTATAGGACTTAATTTTTTTTAAAGAGTGTCAGCTGGAGATGAATTCTTTCAGCTGCTAATAGTAGGCACTACCCTGTCTCTTACCTCTAGTCTTTTCTATTAGTTCTTTCAGTTGGTAATTTCTTTACACATGTATTAATGAGTACCCTGTAGCAAACTTGAGAGGTGTCCTCTGTAGATCTTGGGAGTTCTGCCTCTGCCACTTCTCATCTTTGAGCTTCAGAAAGATTGGTATTATTTCTTCCTTAAATGTTTAGTAGAATTTGGCCAGGAAGCCATCAGATTCTGGGTTTTTCTTTGATGAAAAAGATTTTATTATTGATTTAATCTCAGTGTAGATGACCTGTACATTACTAAAAGTGGGGCATTTTGTAGTTCTTGTCTTAAAATCTATTTTATCTGATACAAGTACAGCTAATCTTTTGGTTTTCATTTGCTTGGAACTGCATGAAATATATTTTTTATCCTTACTTTCAATGTATGTCTCACTTTATAGGTGAAATATGCCTCTGATAGACAGCATGTAGTTGCATCTTGCTTTTTCCATCCATTCAGCCAATATATGTCTTTTCACTGGATAATTTAATCCCTTTACACTGACATTAGTTATTGATAGGTAAGGTACTGCCCTGTCATTGTTTTCTGTTTTGTAGATCTTCTATTCTTTTCTTTCTCTTTTGCTGTCTTCCATGGTGTTTAGATGATTTTCTCTAGTGTATACATTTTTCCTTGCTGGATTTACTTATTTATTTAGTATATCTACTATAGTGTTTTGCTTTGTGGTTACCATAAGGCTTACATATATCATCTTGTAGTTACAACAGGTTATTTTCAGCCAATAATGACTTGATTTTGATTGCATTAAAAATTCAGCACTTTTTACTACACTACATTTTATGTTTTTGCACAGTTTACAGCTTTTTATACTGTATATTTCTTACCAAATGATTTTGTGTCTTAGTATTTTTAGTAGTTCTATCTTTTAAACTTAATACCAAAGATACATGATTTACTACCACCTGTACAGTACTGGAGTATTCTGAATATGGCTGTGTACTTACTTTGCCAGTAAATATTTTACTTTCATATGCTTTCATATTGCTAATTAGCTTTTTTTTTCTATCAGCTTGAAAATTCCTTTTACTATTTCTTGTAAAACACGTTTAGTGGTGGTAAACTCACTTAGATTTGGTTTCTCTGAGAAAGTTTTTGTCACTCCTCATTCCTGGAGGACACCTTTGCCAGGTAAAGTGTTCTTGGTTGTTTGTTATTAAGTGCCATCGAGTCTGACTCACAGCAACCCTATGTACAACAGAATGAAACACTCCCTGACACTGTGCCAGGCACACTGTGTTTTTTATGTTTAAGCTCATTGTTGCAGTCACTGTGTCAATCCATCTAGTTGAGGATCTTCCTTTTTTTTATTGACCCGCTACTCTCCCAAACATGATGTCTTTCTCCAGGGATTGGTACCTCCGGACAACATGTCCAAAATACATTAGGCAATTTAGCCATCCTTTCTTCCAAGGAACACTCTGGTGGCACTTCTTCCAGGCTGGATCTCTTGGTTCTTTTGGTAGTCCATGGTATATTCAACATTCGTCTCCAGCACCACAATTAAAAAGCCTCTATTCTTCTGTGTCCCCTTATTCAGTATCTAGCTTTCACAAGTATATGATGTAACTGAAAATACCATGGTGTGATTCAGGTGCACCTTCCTCTTTAGTTTGACATCTGTACTTTTCAACACTTTCACTGAAGTTTTTTCCAACAGCTTTTCCCAATACAATGTGTCTTTTGATTTCTTGAGTGCTGCTTCTGTGAATATTGATTATAGAACCAAGTAAAGCAAAATCCTTCAGCATGTTGAATATAATGTCCTACTGTCTCCTGGACTATAAAATTTCCCTTGGGAAGTCCAGTGCTACCCTTACTGGAGCTCATTTTTATGTAATATGCTTTTTTTCTGTTGCTGCTTTTGGAATTCTATTTGTCATTGATTTTTGGCAGTTTGCTTAAAATATGCCTTTGTGTAATCTTGTTTAGATTGAATCCTATTAAAAACTTTTGACCTTCCTGTACTGGTATTTTTATCTTTCCCCAGACTGAAAATTTTATTATTATTATTTAAATAAGCCTTTTTGGCCCTTTGCCTTCTCCTTTAACTCCTATAATTCAAACTTTTTTTTTTTCCAGTACTGGGGATTGAACCCAGGGCCTTGCACTTGCATGCTCTGTAAGTGCGGGACCACTGAGCTGCGCCTCCAGCCCATTTTCTTACTTTTTGAGACAGGGTCTCGCTAAGTTACACAGACTGCCTCTGGTCTCGAACTTGCGATCCTCCTCCTTCCGCCTCCAGAGCCGCTGGGATTACAGGTCTGTGTACTGCGCCCAGCAAACATTTGTATTTTTGATACAGCCCTATAAATCTCAAATGCTTTCTTCATTCCTTTTTCTTTCTGTTTTCTTTTTGCTCCCTGACTATATGTTTTCATATAGTTGTCTTAGTTTGCAGATTCTTATGCTTGGTCATATTTGTTGCTGATAATCTCTATTGCTTTTTTTTTTTTTTTTTTTTCTTTTTTCAGTACTGGAGGTGTTGAATGCAGGGCCTTGAGAATGCTAGGCAAAAGTGCTCTATCACTCAGCTCATCCCCAGGCCTGTTTTTTTATTTTTTGTTTTGAGACAGGGTCTTGCTAAATTCCTAGGGTTCCTCTGGCTCAAACTCTGATGCAGAAAAGTTAAATTAGATCCCTATCTCACAGTATATACAAAATCAACTCAATTGATTAAATATGTAAGCATAAGGCCTGAAACTATAAAACTACTAGAAGAAAATGGGAAAACTCTATAAAACTGTTCTGGCCAGTGATTTGTGTATGTGACACAAAAAGCACAAACAACAAAAGTGAAAATAGATAAGTGGGATGATACCAAAGTAAAAAGCTTCTGTAAGCAAAGAAAAATTGAATGTGGTGAAAAGAGAACCAACATAATCAGAAAATAATATGAGTAAACTGTACATCTTGTAAGAAGTTAATAACTAAAATATATAAGGAATCCAAACAGCTATAGCAAGAAAAAAAATACCCGATGAAGAAATGGGCAAAGGATGTGAATAGAAGACATTTCTCAAGAGACAGTGTGATCAACAAGTATAGGAAAACATACTCCACATTAATCATCAGGGACATGCAAATTAAAGTCAATAAAATATCACTTTAACCTATTAAAAAATTAGCAAGTGTTAGGAATATCAGTTGATGGGAATATCAGTATAGTCATGATGGAAAACAATATGAAAGTCCCTCAAAAAACTAAAAAATAGAGCTATCTTATGATCTAGAGATGCTATTATTAGTTATATGTCCATGATGATCAACTTCCTGTTAGTATAACAAAATACCTCAAGCATTTAACTTAGGAAAGGTTTATTTTGATTCACTACCTTGGAGGTTCCAGTCCAAGATTGAGAGACTCTTATCTTTGGGCCTCTGGTAAGACTGGGACATTATGGTGAGAGCACATGGCAGAACCAATGGCTCATCTTGTGAGCCAGGAAGCAGAGCAAAAGAAACAGGAAGAAGAAGGAGCCAGGTTCCCACCATCCCCTTTGAGGACATCTCCAGTGACCTAAGGACCTCCTATTAGGCCTCACCTCCCAAAGATTCCACTGCCTCTCAATAGTTCTTTCATCATTAAATATATTAGCTGTGACTATGTCTTATTTTCATTCATTTCAAGGCATTTTCTAATTTGTATATCAAGTTGAAGTTTTATTTCTAGTTAATTGTTTTTATCATGAAAGTATGTTAGACTTTATCAAATGTTTTTGTTTTGTATATTCAGATGATGTAATTTTTGTCCCTTAATCTGTTGGTAGTGGGGATTGACTTTCAAATGCTAAACCAATTTTGCATCTGGGATTAATCTCAGGTTGTGGTCATGGTGTATAATGCATAGCTGGATTTAGTTTCTAAGTGTTTTGTTGAGGATTTTTACATCTACATTCATAACATGTTGGTCTGTAACCAACATGACATGTTGGACTTGTGAAGTTTTCTCTGGTTTTGTCATCAGTAATACCTGTCTTGAAATGAATTGGTGTTTCTTCCTTCCAGTTTTTGGAGAGTTGTGAATATTGGTATTACTATTTAAATATATGGTAGAATTCATCAGCAAAGGCATCTGGGCCAGGGCCTTTGTGGGTAGTTTTTAGCTTACTAAGTCAGGCTTTTTTCTGGTATAGATCTATTCAGATTTCCTTGTCCTTTTCCCTCCCCTGCATTCTCCTCCCCTCTGCTCTTTAACCTGATCTCATGCAAGTGCTCTATCACTGAACTGCATCCCCAGCCCTGTTTTTGAGGGCTATGTTTTTGAGGAATGTGTTGAGACAGGGTCTTGCTATGTTGTACAGGCTGCCTCTGGCCTCGAACTTGCAATCCTCCTGCTTCTACCTCCCAAGTCACTAGGATTACAGATGTGTGCTATAGCACCTCACTGAAATTTCTTTTTTGACCTCTTATTTAGGAATGTGGGCTGGGATTTAGCCCAGTGGGTAGAGTGCTGTGCTGCAATCTCTGAGGTCCCGAGTTCAATTCCCAGCACCACAAAAATGGGAGAAGGACCTGGCAATCCACTCCCAAGGCAATCCAGAAGCACTCAGCCATTGAAAACCCTATGAGGGTCGCTATGAGTCGGATACCTACTCGACGGCACCTAACAACAACAACAACAACATTTAGGAATGTGTTGTTTCATTTCCGTATATTTAGTTTTGTTATTAGGTCGTGTTGGGTCCGACACATAGCAACCCTCATAGAGTTTTCAGTGGCTGATTGCTTCAGAATTGTTTGGGGAGTGGATTGCTACATCCTTCTCCCATCATATATTGATAGATTTCGCTTATTTCTTTGTTACTAATTTATAGTTTCATCCCATGTGGTTTCAGAACATACTTTGTATGATCTCAACTTTTTTAAATTTATTGAGGCTTATTTTGTGGCATAGCCTGCAGCTGTACCACTGTAGCATCTGATCCCATCAGATCTTGGAAACTAAGCAGGGTCAGGCCTGGTTAGTACTTGAAAAGGAGACTGCCTGGGAACACCAGGTGCTGTAGGCTTGGGATAAGGATCTGGCAACCCCCCCCCACCCCCACCCCCCAAAAAAACCACAACCGTTGAAAACCCTATGAATAGCAGAGAAGCACTAACAATGTTTCACCTGTTGAAGGTAGGGTTGCTATGACTCAGACACCATCTGGAATGCACCTAACAACATTTTGTGGCATAGCAGATAGTCTGTTCTGAAAAACATCCCATGTAGACACAAGGATGTGAATGTTGCTGTTGAAACCTCTAGGTTACTAGAGGTCAGCAGATGCTTTTGTGCCACCACTGGCTCCCATACTGTTTATATCATTGATTTATCCTTTTGTTTCTTTTCTGGCATCAGGATTTCCCTTCCTTTATAACCAGATTGGTAATTCATGTAAAAAGATATTTTTTATGTTTAGTATAAAGATGTTTTATAATGAGATTTATTCAGGGATGTCTTATATTGCCTAAAATAAGTCCCCTCCCCTGCCTCTTGTCTGTCTCTTTCTGTCTTTTGGATTTCTGAAATAGGGTCTTGGTATGTAGCTCAGGCTGTCCTCAAATTGGCAGTCCTCCTGGCTTCACTTTCCAGGTGCTAAGATTATAGGTGAACACCACCATGTCCAATCCTAGAAATAAGTTTTATACTATTCCTTATTGCCCCCATTTTCAAAATCATTCTTGCTCTTTAAAGAAAAGCAATATTGTTTTGGGTGATTGCTGCTTGAGTTTTCAACAAGAATACTCCATTTTAGATGATAATTTGATTGATAGGTACACAGATATCCCTGGAAATAAATTTAGCTAGAAATATGGAGGACCTATGTGAGAACACCTTTCTAAGAGAGTTCAAGGAAAATTATTAATAGATATATTATTTTTCCATGACAGAATGAGTACAGCAAAGGGGCTGATTCTTCCTCAGTTAATAAAAGGGTTTAATATAGTTCCAATGAAAGTTCTAATAGATACAGCTTAATTTCTGGGACTTTTCAATGAATTTCTAGGATATCAGCTGGAATAAACAAGCAGATAGTATTTTTTAATTAAAATATTAATAAGGATAGATTTGCCCTATCAGATATTAAAGCAAAGTCAGTTATGTTACACTGTTAACAAAACTATGTAAGAGATAATGGGGGAGGATGCCTTGAAACTGCTCCTTATTTTGGTATAAATGATACTAGAACAAGGTTACTTAAATTAAATCCACCTTAATTAGGGTTCAAATTTTCATTTCAGTTCTAGTTTTGCTAGAAATTGAACTTGAAGCATTTTAGTAAAATTATTAAAAAATTATTTTATATATAACAAAAGTTAAAATATAAATATATTAATGTTCAGAATTAATTTTTGGCATTTTTCTGACAAAATTATTTGAAAGCATGAAATGGTAGTTTCCAACTCATGTTTCTTTTTTGCTCTATAGTGAAGGAATCATTTTTGCACAGTTATTCCAGACTTCATTCAGATAACGAGCTCTTTCTAGTCCATGTCATTGCTTTACTCACTGAACTGACTCTGACATATTCTATGGCAATGGTCATGACTTGAGTTTTCTATCATTTTTATTGACTGCATAAATTCCTACATATTTTAAAAGGCTTACACATTAAATTCTCAATGGATTTTGATTATACTTGTATTTTTGAATGGCAATTTACAAGACATTGACAAACATCTTAATATAATGGACAAGAATGGATAGTACTATGAAGCACAGAATATTTGATGAAGAACTGAGTTTTTGAAGAGCACTTGTGTAAGAGGATATTTTATGTGATAATGATCCAACATCATGACTGAGGCAATGTAGTTAATAAATACTTGAATTATGAGGACTCTCTGGTATATAAGAATTTAATATACAATAAAGATGGATTATAAAATTAGTAGGAAAATTAGATCATCCAGTGAAAGTAAAAAACATCTTAAAATAGGCTAGAGCCCAAATGTTAGAGCCATAATATTACTACAGCCACATCCTGTGGCTCCTATAACTGTCTCCTCTTAGAGGTGGCCCAGATCCTTTGGCTTATAGTAATTTAGAAGATTTTAATGACTTGATACTTCTACAATGTGAAAGTCAGTCATTTTTTTTATACAAACTTGACTAAGAAAGGACATCATTCACAAAGGTTTCATATATCTCAATATTACAACAAATGTTAAGTTGCATTCATGAAGTTCAGTCTTCTCATCCTGGAAAGCTATAGGTCAAAAGGAGCAGGAAGATCATTTCCTGATGCTTATTTTATTCAGGGGCCTTGTTTTATTTGATAGTCACAGCTATGATCCTCTAATCACTACCAGAATCCAACTTAGAGGACCCTAGTAACATATTAGTAGAGAACTGTATCTCACAACTGATATGTCATGAATGGGTTACAGATGTGCCAGGATACTTACTTTTAGAGTGGTGACAAGACCTGGAGTGGTGGAGCTCAAAGCCTACTTCTCTCCTGCTGTCTGTAAACCACTCCTTCCATTTAACTATACACTGTACAATTACTATCCTTTTCACTGAGTACCAGTAAAAAAATTAAAAGGTTGGAAAGAACTCTTCTAAGCTATTAACTAGAAACAATAAAAATGTGAACAATATCATTATGTAAACAATGATTTGGTTTAGGGACAAGAATAGCAGATTCTAGCAGAGAATGGATGAGGGGCAGATATTTATCTGAATTCACTGTAGTTCTGTTTTCTTTTTAGACCTTATACCATTAATCTGGTATCTACATTAATATGAATCTGTTGCAACTTTTACTTATTAATACTATTCTACACATTTGAGGTAAGTTCCTGGAGGAATGAAGAGTTGAGAAATAATTATACAATAACTAAAAGAAAAATCAGAGGAAAACATTTGATATAAGACATGGGAGCAAATCGTAAAGAAAAATGTTACATGTTTAGTTGTATTAAAATAAAAATTACTGCCGGGTATGGTGGTGCACGCCTATAACCCCAGAACTCAGGAGGCTGAGGCAAGAGGATCAACACAAGTGCAAGGCCTGGTTTACATAATGAGTTCCAAGAGAGCCTGGGCTACACAGTGAAACCCTGTTTCAAAAATAAATAAATAATAAATATTTCCATTATATCCAAAAATTCTATGAACAAGTAAAGAGATGAGAAAATGGAAAAATATTAGCAGCATATGATTTGTAATAATATTCCAAAAACAGTTATTTAACATAAAAAGTTATCCCAATAGTACTCAAATGACCTCAGGACTGGATTCACAAATGAACATTTGCAAATGATTGGTAAGTATATGAAATATTCAGTTACAGAAGTAAATGCAAATTGATGAACAATTGAGAAAGTAGTTTTGAAAATGAAACATATCAACCAACTTATCACTCTGAACCCCACCAACATGTATAAATAAAATATTAAGAAAAAAAGAAACTTCATAAATTTGACTTAAGTGTAAAGAAATATGCTCTTTCCATAATGGTTGTGTAAATGATGAACATTTCTACAGGTAAGTTGGCCAATACATAACCAAAAATGTTTTAATGTACCATTTAACTTCATGTTTTAATTTTTAGGAACTTATTCTGAAAAAATTATCAGATATGATATGAAGATATGAAAATGATGTTACAGCTATGTATAGTAATTAAAATTAGAAGCAACCTCAATCTATAAATATGAGAATAGATAATGGATTGTCATATGGAATCCTAGGAAATTTTGAAAATAATATCTGAAAAATATTTAAGATGTGAAAAATTGTTTCTAGGTAGTACTTAAATTGCATGTACATTATCTCATTTGATTTAGGACCTTGTTAGTTGGAAGAGGCACCAACGTTTTCTCTGGCAACAAAAAAAAATTATAATGAGACTCAAGGTATAGATTTTAGCAGAAGATGCTGGCATAAAGGCCAAGAGCCAGGGTAAATGAAAAGTAGACTTGTCTCTAAAAGAGGATAGGAAGAAAGCTGGTCCTTATCCCAATTGTGGTTTTAATTCCCACTTCCAGCATTGTTCAAAAAGCTTCAAGCAAAGACAGAATTTGGTTTCAACTGTTCATAGTTGGTAGTTCACCTAGGAAGAAAGTATGCATGCCCTAGCAGAAAGGGGCCTTAATGCAGGTACACAGCAATTTATTTTTTAAAGTTTGACAATTTTCAGACACCACTGGCTCTAAAATGTTTCTGTATCAGTTTTCTTTAAAGGTGAAGAATTGTGTCTAGAATTAATGGAGTACATTTTATACATCAAACTGGGAGGAAATATTCTAGCAGTTAGTAGCAGAGACCAACCTGTTGGATTACATATTTATTTTATAAAATTTCTCCATTTACATTTATTATTGTTGTTAGGTGCCATCAAGTCAGGTTCAACTCATAGCCACCCTATGGACAACAGAATGAAACTCCTTGACTCTGTGCCAGGAACATGATCTTTTTTATGTTTAAGCCTATTGTGGCAGTCACTGTGTCAATCCGTCTAGTTGAGGGTCTTCCTTTTTTTCATTGACCTGCCACTCTCCCAAGCATGATTGTCCTTCTCCAGGGATTGGTCCCTCCTGTCAAGATGTCCAAAATAGGTCAGACACAGCCTAGCCATCCTTGCTTCCAAGGAGCACTCTGATTGCACTTCTAGGACAGATCTGTTGGTTCTTTTGGTAGTCCATGGTATATTCAATATTCGTCTCCAGCACCATAATTCAAAAGCATCAATTCTTCTCTTGTCTTCCTTATTCAATGTCCAGCTTTCATAACGATATGATGTGACTGAAAATATATATACTTAAATGTTAACCTTAATTAGGATTCCAATAATTGTCTTCACTCTATTGAAATTTTATTTCCTCTACTAGCATATTTTGAAACACTGCCAACTTTTGGTAATGAGGTTTAGATATTTAGTTTATCATTTTAGCATTTTGGATAAGGGCCGTATTTATTTTGTCTGCAGATCCGTGAGTCAGTTACTGTGAGCAGGTGTAAAAAGTCTTCCAAAACACCCCAGATTCCTGCTGTGAGAAAGCGAAGACAAAGGGAAGACTGGCTATAGTAAGCCTCTGGAGTAAGAACAGTGCTCACATTTCAGCTTTGATACATACAGATCCTGTGACCTTAGGCAAGTTATTTAAAGAGTCTAAGACTCAATTTCTTCATTTTTTCCCAGTTGAACACAGGGCCTTCTGCATGCTAAGCAAGTGCTCTACCACTGGACTACCCCTAACCCCTCTTTTTAAAGTTTTGGAGACAAGTTCTCACTAAATTGTGCAGGCTGCCTCTGACCTCAAACTCAAGATCTTCCTGCCTCAGCCTCTGGAGTCACTGGGATTACAAGTGTGCACCATGGCACCTGGCTAGTTTCTTCCTTTTTAAAACAGTAGTAATTGTGCTGTTGATAGTATTTAATGAAGTAATATAAAATGGTTGGCATATAATACCACTTTTACTATTTCTAAACTGGTCTATGAGACTACTTGGTAATATTTATTTTTAACCAACTATTTTTGTGGTCCTCCTACACAGTACTCACACAGAGACTTTTGAAAATGTATTAGCTCATTAGTGCTTCCTTTTTAAGTGACATTTTCCCTCTGCAGCAAAAGGGATGTGCTCCTAGCATAACCTTGATGCAAATACCAGATAGAAAGGGCAAGTTTATAGGCCAGTCTCACTGAATGTTGTTGTACAGAGATGCAAAAACCCCAAACAAACCAAATTGGTCAGTAAATGAATCCAGCAATATATGGTGGGAATTCAGCATCATGACCAAACTAGGTTGACATTAGGAAATCAATGAATCCATTAACAAAATTAAATAAATAATATGACCATCTCATATAAATGTAGTATAAGCATCTGATGAAATTTGGCCTTTCACAAAAGGCCTTTGGCCTTTCACATACAGCCTTTCACAAAAAATAATTCTAAGCAAACTAGGATTAATTGATAAATGTAATAAAAGATACTTACCAAAAGCCTACAGCAAGCATCCTGCTAATGGATAATTTTCTATTAAATACCTATTGGGCACAGTTTTAAATGTCCAGAAGTTCTGACAGATTCTTTCATTTTTAAAACTTGTTCTTCACCATTAACTATTTTTGTTCCTTTGAAACTAATGTATACTCTTTTTTAAAAGTATTTGACTTTGAAACAATATACACTGTTAATCTTTCATCTCTCTTACTCCTTTTATTGTTAGTTTTCTCCAACTATTGTGCCTAAAACTTGTTATGCTCAGTTTTCTTGCTTCAAAAAGGCAAAACAACAAAAAAATTGTAAATCTCTTTTTCTCAGAGTGAATAACATTGAGATTCTTAGTATGACAGTTGTCACAGATGAGCATCATCAGAACTATGGTGGTGTCAGTCATTAAAGAGGTATCAGCCTTACTGGAAATTATAGCTGGGTGCCATGGCAATGACTGTAGTCCCAGCAACTCAACTGTAAAGGCAGCCTGCGTAATTTAGTAAGACCTTGTCTCAAAAAGTGAAAAATGGGCTGGGGGTGCAGCTCAGCGGTAAAGCACTTGCAAAGCATGGTGAGACTTGGGTTCAACTCCCTAGGACTGCAAAATGAATAAATAAATATAATACAAATAAAATATAGAAGGCTAGTTATAAAACAACCTCATCTTATATGGATATCGGTGAAAGAAATATTGCATGGATAATTAAAACATTTAGAGAAATACATTATTTTTATTATGTTCAAAAAATATGTACTATAACATTTAATAAAGTATATCATATTCTGGTATTAGAGAAATTCATGCAATAAAGTCCTTTTTACCTGGAATAATTATTAAAGAAGTATCAATAAATTTAATATTCCAGTTAGAAGTTTATCATAACCATATTAAAAATAACTACTCTTTGAAGAATATTATAAAGTATTCATAGCATTAAAACTATGAAGAGCTTATTTTAATTATTGAGGACTCAGGAAATAACTCCGAATATTGCATTACCTAAATTCATAGTAACCTACACTTATTATAGGAGAAAACTGAAATTTTTACTTATTTGATTATTTGGGCTAAGTAAGCTATATATTTTGGAAAGGTCATGAAAGCTGTGTGTGATATTCAAAACTTAAACCTCCCACCTGCAGTTAGAAAGAAAACACTAAAAATTACTCCTGTTACTCTAAAACCATTTTTCTTCTTCTCTCCCCACCCCTCCCTGTCCCTCCTCTCCTCTCCTCTCCTCTCCTCTCCTCTTCTCCTCTCTTCTCTTATCTTGCCTTTAGACAGGGTCCCACTATGTATCCCAGGTGGGCTTTGAATTTGCAACCCTCCTGTCTCAGCCTTCTGAGTGCTGGGATTACAGGCATGTACCACCATGCCCTGCTCTAACACCAAAATTTCTTACAAAATTATCTGTGGATCACCTGTCTTGAAAACATCTGGAGTACTTATTAGAAACTGAATCACCGAATCATCATTTGGAGAAGATTCCAGGATACTGACAAACTTTCCAGGTAATTCTGATTTTTAAGTTTGAGACTCACTTTCAGACAGCTCTGGATCTGACTGAGATCAACCGAGGGACAATTATTGAAGCACCACCAAGTAAGTCTTCCTATGAATATTGATACAGGAAAAAAGTGACACACAGATTGAAATGGGCATGCTACTTCCAACAGAGTACAAGAATAGGAAATTATATGTTATTCTGTTGAGCCAAAGAGATTTTAGAGGGAAAGTTGGAAATTGTTCAGAGCTTTTTCCATTCATGTTGGTAATACCAATGCTTGCTTAAAACATACATTTTCCAATGTATTTTTCTTCTTTTGTTTTTGTTTGTTTTTCTTTGTGGGGCTGGAGACTGAACCCAGGGCCTCATGCATGCTAAGCAAGCATTCTACCAACTGAGCTAACCCCCCAGCGCCTAATATAATTTTCATTATGGACACAAATTAACATGAAATTAGCTGAGCCCATTTGACTCATTTAGATGATGTTTTTCTTGTTTTAATGCTTTGCTTTTACATGCAACACTATAGTGAATGTTTCTTTGGGGTTTGTTTCTTCTAAATTGCTTGGGTTTTTCAGAGCTTTGGTTGTGGTACAGTTATATATTTTCATTAATGTGAGATAATTTTATTTGGAGTTCTTATAACTGTTATTGCCTGTAGCCACAGCTCTGTGGCGTCCGATCCCGTTAGATCTCAGAAGCTAAGCAGGGTCGGGCCTGGTTAGTACTTGGATGAGAGACCACCTGGGAACACCAGGTGCTGTAGGCTTGGGAGAAGGACCCAGAAACCCACTCCCAAAAATCAATCCACCATTGAAACTCCTACTAATAGCAGATAAGCACTGACAATAGTATTTTGCCTGTTGTACATAGGGTCGCTGTGAGTCAGACACCAACTCGATGGCACCTAACAACAACAATGTAACTGTTATTGCTGGAAGCAGAATATATTTTTAGGAGGAACTATTTTATTTCATTTTTTTGCCACTGTGAAAAGGTAAATGGCTAATGGTTTTATTTGGTCGGTTTCTCTGTGAGAGTTGAACATACATAACTTCTATCTTAGTCACTTCAACCCCATTTAAAGGGTCAGTCAACAGCATTTTTAAAGAGCCTATTGTACTCTGTGGGCTGGGATTTAACTCAGTTGGTAGAGCGATGCTCTGCAGTCTCTGAGGTCCCGAGTTTGATTCCCAGCATCACAAAATGGGAGAAGGATGTGGCAATCCACTCCCGAGGCAATCTCGAAACAATCAGCCATTGAAAACCCCTTGAGGGTCGCTATGAGTCAGACATGACTTGATGGCACCTAACAACAAACAATTGTACTCTGAGGAGTCACAAAAGGAGGAAAATACCCTAAGTCATCCAAAGTCTTCCCCCTAATTTCAGAGCAGGATTATAAAGTAGGAGATACAGGAGATAAAGTTCTGTCACTGTACCCTGGATTTTCTCTTGCATCACTAAGGGAAGTGCCCAAGGGTCTTAAGCTTTCTAATGAAGAATCATCCTCCTGAAAGCTTCTATTTGACCTGCCTGCAGATTTGTATCAACACCTCAAATAGATCCCTTTAAATATTTCAACTGCCCCTACTCCTCTGAGAGAAACTTCATAGTCTGAGCCTTTCTTCCTCTCTATGGGCATCATACACACTGTCCAATCAAGTAAAGCCCAGACTTAGTTTTCATAGACTATTTTGGGGAAAAAAAAATTTCCCTGCCCTGTCACTCATTCTTGTGTGTGCTCATGTGTAGGTGGGGGATGATGGGTAAACTGACTGTGGGGCCCCAAATCAACGTTTCCTGTTCAGTAGCTCTCCACTGAGAACTCTGGGCAAGTGTTTTCTTTGCCAACTAACACACACACTAAGCACGCACATGCTACATACATATGCATCCATATTGTTGTTCTTGTTAGGTGCCGTCAAGTCGGTATCCCACTCATAGCGACCCTCATAGGGTTTTCAATGGCTGTTTCAGGATTGCCTTGGGAGTGGATTGCCAGGCCCTTCTCCCATTTTTGTGGTGCTGGGAATTGAACTCCGGGACCTCAGAGACTGCAGCACAGTGCTCTACCAATTGAGCTAAATCCCAGCCCATGCATCCATATAGACTGCATAATATAGTACCAAACCTGTATAAAGAATAGACTATAACCACAATATTAATAAGTCTCATGCCCCAGGTAGAAAATAAATGGGTCTATAAAGAAAATTTTGACATCTTTACTGATCTCTTCAGGATCCACTAAAGAGCTGGACTAGCAATGACTTTTTTCCATTTCAAAGTGGTGACATGACACACATTTACGTTTGTTTCAGAATCTGCCTGTGAAATACAGAGATGGGTGTGGGGGTGTTTACTAGTTTCTCCCGAGAGCTGTCATATTTGGCAAATAAAAACAGAATGCCCAGTTAAACCTGAATTTCCAATAAACGAAGAATACTGTTTTTTCATAAGTATGCCCCATGCGATCTTTAAGATATGCTGAAATTGATGCTTTTGAATCATGGTGCTGGAGACGATTATTGAATACACCATGGACTGCCAAAAGAACCAACAGATCAGTCCTAGAAGAAGAGCAACCAGAATGCTCCTTGGAAGCAAGGATAGCTAGACTATATGTTACATATTTTGGACATGTAGTCAGGAGAGACCAATCCTTGGAGAAAGACATCATGTTTGGGAGAGTGGCAGGTCAATGAAAAAAAGGAAAACCCTCCACCAGATGGATTGACACAGTGTCTGCAACAACAGGCTTAAACATAAGTAAAATCATGTGCATGGCACAGAATCAGGGAGTGTTTCAATCTGCTATACATAGGGTCATATCAGACTGCACTCGACAGCACCTAACAACAGCAAAAAGTTACCAAATTTACTTTTGTATCCTGCATTTTATCTGCCAGCTGTATTCCTACCATATTTTCTTGCTCATCTCTACTTTCATTGTTACCATTTTAGACTAGGGGTCTTCATTATCTCCAGCCCAAGTTTCTGCAACACTTGCTTGGGTGGCCTTATCAACACTCCTCTTCCTGTCTTCTATTACCTGCTGTACATTCAAACTGTTTAGATGCTGCTTTCATTAAATTTCTTTTCCACTCAAGAGATTTATGATTACTCCTACTGCTTTCCAAAATGATTTTCAGTCATTGTACACTTGTATATTAAATTTTGTGTGTATGTATACATGTTGAATTTTATGTGAGGCATTTTTTATCAGAATATTGAAGCATCTTCATGATAAGTAAAGAATGGTGGCTTATTCTAAGAAAAGAATTTAGAAAAAAATGCGACCTGCCTCAATCATGATTGCTTTAGATATCAGTATTTTCAAAGTCCCTTATTATATCATTTGACTCCACTAGCATCTTGCAAAGTAGATGGGAAAGGTATTAATTTACTTCACCTTCAAAGATAAGTTAGCTAAATCTAAGAGAAATGAACTGCACAATAATACACATAGTCATAGAGTTAAAATAGGAATCTGCCACCTACAAGTTTATTGCTTCACTTTTATGACAGCCAACTTTAAAAAGTAATAACCAACATTTGTATAATACTTTAAAAAACAGGTTCGAAATACCTTGTAAATATTTAAACCCCACAAAAGTTACTTTCCATTTTTGAAGAGATGCACTTATTACCATCTGTGAGGCTTGCCACTTAGATATTATTTATACACCACAAATATTGGGCATTTGATCATTTGACCAATGGAGATTTCAGTATTGTCACAATGGGAGGATATAGCTGTATTACGTTCCTCCTTTTCCTTAGTGCCCATATTTTAGGGTAAATTTTTGAGTTGATTTGTAGTCATAAAGTCTTTTGTTTGAGAATGTGTTATTTTGAGACAGGTTCCCAGCTTGCCTGGAGCTTGCTATATATACCAGGCTGGCCGTGAACTTGTGTCAGTTCTCCTGCCTCAGCCCCCTGAGTACTGGGGTTATAGGCATGTGCCACCATGCCTGGCTGAAATAATTTTTAATGTTTTATGCTTATTGATTTAGAAGAATAAAAAAGTCATTCATCTATTCTGTTTTTGTTATAAATAATTTTCATCTTTTTATACAAATCAAATATATTCTCAGAAAGTGAAACAAAAGGTTAATTTGGGCCTCCGTGTTTGCCTGATTTTCTTTCCCTCTTCAGCCTCATTTTAATGGCCCTTGTTGGCTCCTTTTTTATTTGTTTGTTTGGCACTTGGGGGTTGAGCCCAGGCCCTCACACATGCTTTTTGCAAGCACTGTACACTAAGCTACACTCCTAGCCCATTTTCTATTTTGTATTTTGAGTCTGGATCTCAGTAATTTATGCAGACTGCTTCTGGCCTTGAACTTGTTATCCTCCTCCCTCCACCTCCCAAGTTGCTGGGATTACAGGCATGAGCTACTGCACCTTGCTTTCCTCTTACCTTTTATTAATCTGTGAGTTTCTTATGGTTTAAATACCATCTCTACCCTGCCCTCATTCCAGACTGCCTTCCATACTGGTGACCTTTGTACTTAATAGTCTATGTGAACATTACTTCAGATGTCTAAAAGTCATTTGAAACTTAACTGCCCAAAACTGATCTGTTCATATTTTGTACGATCACCTACTTCTAAGTATTCCCTATCTCAGAAAATGGCAATCCCATAAAGGGCAGGTTAAAAAAAGGGCTCAGACTTTGGAGTTGCTTCCTGCCATGTGTGGCATTCTGCTGGGCAGGACCAGGCACTCTGAAGCCTGGTGAAGTGATTGCTTGATTTCTGGAGCTGCTTCACTGCTGCAGGGTGGTTTATTGCTGGGAAGAGTCTGAAAGCATTGAATCCAGATGGCAGAGTATTGGGTTCCCTTGATTCTCTCCCCTCTCTTAGTGCTCTGCTAGCATCCCCTACTCTCTGATACACTCAAAGGACGTCCTTTGGCTTGTCACCCTTCAGTGCACAAACTGGGGGGGAAGGGCCTCTGGAGCAAGGTGGAACCTTCCTAGTTCATAGGTCACAAAGCTCAGTATGTCAGTAGTGGCTCCTGGTATGCAAAGGGAAACTTCTAAAGTGAATGCAGCCCTGAAATTCATAACAGGCCCTTGACCAGTCCAGCCCTGAGGCAACATACAGCATCCACCTAAGTAGATTGTTTTTGTGCTCTTGCTGTTATGGTTTGTTTTCTCCTCTCTGAGTGGTCCTGAGGATGGATCCCTTAAGAGAAGTTTTCTCAATCAGAAGATCCCCCCCAAAAAAACCAAAAGAAATATCCATCCCAACAGATGTGCACATCAGAACTTAGAAACACAAGAAACACGAAGAAGCAAGACAACCTGACCCTCCAAAAATTCACCAGTCTTCAAAAACTCAATCCAAAGATACTGAAATAGTTGAAATGCCAAAGAATTTAAACCTGTGGTTTAAAACAAAAATTATTAATGACCTCAAAAGGGATTCATGCAAGCAGATGTAATGAAGTCAATTCAGGACCTGCATAAGAAAGTCAACAACATGGATGAGAAATTCAGCTAGGAAATTAAGATTCTGAAAAAAACAAAAGCAAAAACAAACAGAAATTTGGGGAATGAAAAACTGAATAAATCAAATAAAAAACGTGGTGGAAAGCATCACCAATAGACTAGTTTAAGCAGAAGAAAAAATATTGATTGGAGGCAAGGTCAAGGAAATAATATATTAAAACCGCAATAAACAACAACAAGAAAAAATAAGCATGACCTTCTAAGAACCCTAGAGCATGATCAAGAGACCAGACCTAATCACAGGGTAGAAGAAAGAGCTGAGATACAAAGCTTGGCATGGTGGCATATACCTGTAATTCCAGGGATTTGGGAGGCCAAGGCAGGAGGATTGTAAGTTTGAGGTCAGAGGCAGCATGTGTAACTTAGTGAGACCTTGTCTCAAGATTAAAAAAAAAAATGGGCTGGAAGTGCATCCCAATGGTACAACAGTTGCAAAGTATGTGCGAGGCCCTTAATCAACTAAATACTGCAAATACCTAAATACTGCAAAAAAATAAATAAATAAGTAAATAAATAAGAAAGAAAAGAAAAGAAAGAGAAAAAATGAAAGCTGAAATAAAAACTAAAGGCATAGAAATTCTATTCAATAAAATTATAGCAGATAATTCCCCAAATCTAGGGAAAGATATGGACATCCAATTACCAGAGGCATTTAGAACTCCAAATAGACATGATCAGGAAAGAACTTCTCCATTCCATATTACAATTAAGGTGCCAAGAATAGAAAGTAAAGATACAATATTAAAAGTTAGAAGAGAAAATCTTTATCTCCTATACAAAGGCAAATCTATTAGAACATAAGACTTCTCAGTAGAAAGCTGAAAATCGAGGAAAGCATGGAACAATATATTTCAAGCATGAAAGTAAATAATTACCAACCAAGATTACTTTGTCCAGCACACTTATCCTTTAAAATTCATGGTAAAATAAAGAATTTTCATGATGAGCACAAAGGAAAGCAATTTATGACCACCACGCCAGCACTGCAGAAGATATTTAAAGGAATCCTACACACACAGAAGGAAGAAAGACAACAACACCCTTAATCATGAGAGTGCAGGAAAGAATAAATTTCCTGAAAAGAACAGGAGAACAAACGAGAATTAGGAAAGAATCAATAATGTCCAACTCTGTAAGCCAGCAAACTTCTAATATAAAGAGGAGAAAGAAAAGGAGAAACAATGTTCAAACTAACTAGGAAGATAATGAATACAATTACAAGAATCAGCAAACTTCCCTCAGTAATAACTCTATATAAATAGTCTTAACTTTCCAATAAAAAGACACAGACTAGCTGATTAGATTAAAAGATAAGAACCAATGTTTTTTTTTTTCTGCAAAAAACATACTTCACTGGCAAAGCTATACAAGCACTGAAAGTGGAAGAAGGGGAGCCGATATACCAAGCAAACAGAAGCTAAAAAGAAGTAGCCATCTTTATATCTGACAAAGAATGCAAGCCAAAATTAAAGAAAATCACTACATATTACTAAAGTGAACTATCTATCTACCAAGATTTAATGAATATATATGTATGTATGTATATTTTGAACATTGGTGCACCCAATTTCATAAAACAAATGCTACTGGACATAAAGGGACAGACAGGTCCAGATACAATAATAGTGGGTGAATTCCATACCTCACTCTCATCAATAAATAGATCATCTAGGTCAAAAACAAACAAACAAAAAATCAACAATGAAATTTCTGAGTTAAACTACACCACAGATGAACTTTCTCCAAAATAGATATCCAAGGCCATAAAGGAGGTTTTATGAAATATTTGAAATTTTAAATTTCTTGTATCTTATCATATCATAATGGAATAACATAAATCAATTGTTATTGTTAGGTGCCCTTGAGTTGGGTCTGACTCATAGTGACCCCATGTACAACAGATCAAAACAATCCCCAACACTCTGCCACAAAAATACATCAAGATTGAACAATACACTCTGGAATGATCAGTGGGTCACTAAAGAATAGAGAGGAAATTTAAAAATTCTTAGAATCAAATGAAAACAAAAACATTTGGGATAGAACACAGGCAGGTCTAAGAGGGAAATTTATAGCTATGAGTATTTACATTGAAAAATCAGAGAGAACTCAAATAACTTAATGATACACCTCAGGATCTTAGAAAAACAAGAGCAAGTTGAACCCAAAATTATTAGAAGGAAAGAAATAACAAAGATCAAAGCAGAAATTAATGGAATAGAGACTAAAAGAATAACACAAATGACTGATGAAACAAAGAGTTGGTTTTTTGAAAAGATAAGTAAGAGTGACAAACCCTTAGCCAAACTAACCAAAAGGGAGAGAAGATCCAAATTAATAAAATTAGACATACCAATAAAATTAGAGATACCTATGAAAGCCGGAGGGTTACTAGGGAATGTTTTCAAAATATATTTCAATAAATTAGAAAACCTAGAAGAAATAGATAAATTCCTAGACACATATGACCTACAAAGTTAAGTCAAGAGGATATAAACAACTTAAATAGACCTAAAATAAGCAATGAAACTGAAGCAGTAATAGTCTGCCAACAAAGAAAAGCTTAGAATTGGATGGATACACTGCCAAATTCTACCAGACATTTAAAAAAGAACTAATACTATACTCTTCAAACTAGTCCATAAAACAGAAGGGAGGAAGTGCTACCAACTTTATTTTACAAAGCCAATATTGTTGTTGTTGTTGTTAGGTGCCATCGAGTCGGTATCCGACTCATAGCGACCCTCATAGGGTTTTCAATGGCTGAGTGCTTCGGGATTGCCTTGGGAGTGGATTGCCAGGTCCTTCTCCCATTTTTGCGGTGCTGGGAATTGAACTCGGGGCCTCAGAGACTGCAGTGCAGCGCTCTACCCACTGAGCTAAATCCCAGCCCCTAAGCCAATATTATCCTAATTCAAAACCAGATAAGGACATAACCCAAATGAAAAACTACAGTCCAGTTTCCCTGATGGTCATACAAAAGAATTCTCAATAAAGTACTTGGAAATTTGAATTCAACAACATATTAAAATGATCACATACAATGATCAAGTTGGTTTCATTCAAGGGATGTAAAAATGGTTCAACATATGCAAATCAATGAATGTAATACAGCACATAAACAGACTAAGGCAGCAGTCCTCAAACATTTTTGGCACCAGGGACTGGTTTCATGGAAAATAACTTTTCCATGGACCACAGAAGGGAGGATGCTGACATGACAAGAGACAGTGCTCAGGTAGTAGTGTGAACTATGGGGAACAGCTGTAAATACAAATGTATGTAAATACAGTTGGTACCAGTTCACAGCCCAGTGGTTGGGGATCCTTGGAATAAGGAATAGAAATCACATGATCATTTCAATCCATGTAGAAAAAGCCTTTGACTAAGTCCAACATCCCTTTATGATAAAATCTCTGAAAAAAACTAGGAATAAAAGGAACATAACGTAATAAAGACAATGTATGACAAACCTTTAGCCAACATCATGATAAATAAGAAAAAACTGAAAGCATTTCCTCTAAAATCAGGAATGAGCCAAGTATGTCCCTTCTCCACTCTTATGTAATGTAGTGATTGAATTCTTAGAGAGACCAATACAGCAGAAAAAGAAATAAAAGGGATACAAATAGGAAAGGAAGAAGTAAAATTATCTCTAGTTGCAGATAATATGATCCTATACTTAAAAGACCCTAAAGATTCCACCAGAAAACTTTTAGACCTGATAAACAATTTCAGCAAAGTACCAAGACATAAAAACTAATACACAAAACCCAGCAGGTTTTCTATATGCCAATAATGAATGTGCTCAGAAAGAAATCAGAAAAACAAACTCATTCACAATAGCTTCAAAAACAAAATACATGGGAAGAAATCTAACCAAGTAGGTGAAAGGGCTCTATAATCAAAACTTTAAAACACTGGTAAGAGAAATTGAAGACAACACTAGAAAATGGAAAGGGCTCCCATGCTCATGGATTATCAGATTTACTATTGTGAAAATGGCTATATTATCAAAAGCAACCTATTGATTCAATGCAATCCCCATAAAAATTTCAGTGACATTTTTCACAGAAATAGAAAAAAATCCTAAAATTCATATGGAAGCTCAAAACACTCTGAATAACCACAGCAATCCAAAGAAGAAAAATCAATGCAGGAGGTATCACAATAGTCTATTTCAAAGTATACTACAGAACCATAGTCACAAAGACAGAATTATAGTGGCAAAAAAAGACGTGTACCAATGGAATAGAATAGAGGACCCAGACAATCTCAAATTATATGATGCAACTACATGAATGTTTGGGAAAAAACAAGGGAATAAAGCCCATAATTGCCTATGATTTTTACCACATATTAATCAAAGGGTGCCATAAATTATGTAAGTTGATGAAAGTATAACCAAAAATGATGTAATAGGTGCACAATGGGTATAGCAAAAGCCTTATTACCCTATACCCCACTAACATTTTTTAATAAAGAAAAAGAAGAGGACCCAGAAGTAAATCCATGAAGCTATAGCCACCTGTTTTCTTTTCTTCTTCATTTTTTCCCTTTTTTCTTTTTTCCTTTTCTTTCTTTCTTCCTTCACCCCCTCTCTCCCTCCCTCCCTTTCTCTCTTCCTTCCTTCTCCCCATCCCTCCCTCCCTCCTTTCTTTCTCTCCCTTCCTTCCTTCCCCTCTCCCACTCTCTCCCCCTTCCCCCTCCTTTCTCTCTCTCTCTCTCTCTCTCTCTCTCTCTCTCTTTCTTTTTTTATTTATTTCTCTTTCTTTCTTCAGTACTGTAGGTTGATCCCAGGACCTTACCCATGTTAGGCACGTGCTCCCTTTTTATTTTTTATTTTGAGATAGGGTTTTGTTAAGTTGTACATTTGCCTCTGGCCTGAAACTCAAGATCTTCCTGTCTCAGCTCCCCAGTCACTGTGATTATAGGCATGTGCCTGGAAAGCCACCTGCTTTTCAATAAAGGTGTCAGGAATATACATTGTAGAGAAGACCACCTGTTTGACAAATGGTGCTGGGAAAACTGGATATCTATGTGTAAAAGACTAAATAGATCCCTATCTCTCACTGTGTACAAAAATCAATTTGAAATGAACCAAAGACCTTAATGTAAGACTTAAAACATTGAAACTACTAGAGGAAAACACTTCATAATGTAGGCATAGGCAAAGTTTTCTGAAAGGAATTCTAATAGCTAATGAAACAATATCAAGAATTAACAAATGGGATTGCATGAAATTAAAAAGCTTCTGCACAGCACAGGAAATAATTACCAAAGTGAAAAGAAAGCTGACAGAATGGAAGAAATTATTTGCCAGCTACACAGCAGACAGAGGATTAATATCTAGAACAAAGAACTCAATAAATTAAACACCAAAAAAGCAATCAGCCAGCCAGGTGCCATGGCTCACACCTTTAACGTCAGCTACTTTTAGAGGCTGAGGCAGGAAGATTATGAATTCAACGCCAGAGGCAACCTGCACAATTTAGTGACACCTTGTCTCAAAATGAAATTTAAGATGTGGTTAGGGGTGCAGCTTAGTGGAGGAGTTCTGGCCTAGCATGTATGAGGTCCTTGGTTCAATCCCCCAGTACTAAAACAGAAAACAACAAACAAATATCTCCAATCAAAAAACAGGCAGATGAATTGAACACATAGTTCTCTAATGAAGAAATATAAAAGCCAAATACCTATATAAAAATTGTCCAATATCTTTAGCCATTAGGAAAATGTAAGTAAAAACTACATTGAGATTCCATCTCACTCTAGTTAGAATGGCCATCATCAAGAAAACAACAAATGCTGGCGAGGATGAGGAGGAAAAGAAACCCTTATACACTATTGGTGGGAATGTAAGTTACTGCACCCACTATGGAAGTTCCTCAAAAAACTAAAAACAGAACTACCATATGACCCAGCTCTACCACTCCTGAACAAATGCTCAAAGAACTCTAAGTCAATGTACCACAGAGATAATCTGCACAACCATGTTTATTATAGCACCATTCATAATAGCAAAGATATGGAATCAGCCTAAATGTCCACCAGCAGATGAATGGACAAAGAAAATGTGGTATATATACACAATGAATTTTATTCAGCCATAAAGAACAATGCAATTATGTTATTTATACGAGAATGGATGGAACTAGAGATCATCATATTAAATGAAATAAGTCAGACTCAGGCAAATATTGCATGTTTTCTTTCATGTATGGAGTATACATTTAAAAATATATGTCATGAAAGTAGAAGGGAGACTATTTGGGGTGGGAAAGAGGGGGACTAAAAGAGAAGAAGAGGCAACAAAAGAGAATAATGGGGGGAAGAAAGATACATTTTCTCTCATATGCAGAATCTAGATTTAATATATATAAGACATAAAAGCAGGAGGGGGACTATTTGGAAAGAGGAAGGGGACCAACCAGAAGATAGAAGGAAGATTAACAGAGGGTAGTGAAGGGTGGATATTATCAAAGTAGCTGATATACATTTATGAAAATTTCATAACAAAACCCATCATTTTGTACAGAGAATGAACACGAGATAGAAAACAAAAATGTACAGACATTCTTTTCTTTCATATCCCACATTTGATCTGTCAGCAAATCCAGTGTCAGCAAAACTTTCCAAATATATCTGCAATTTGATCATTTTTTCCACCTCTCCTGCTTCTCTTCCAAATTACCATCATCTCTCACCTTGATTATGTCAAGAGCCTCCTTCTGGTCTCTGTACACTCCTTATCAGAACAGCCAAAGTTATTGTTAAATGTAAGTTAGATCATGCCACTGCTCTGCTTAAAACTCTCTGATAGCTTCCCATCTGACTTGATGGCTTTTATGAGCCTAATGCCGTGCAATGGCCCATAAAAACCTACATGATTGCCACTGAGACTGGACCTCTTAATGTTCTCCCATCCCTGTCCCTCTTCAATCTCCTTTCCCTAACCTGGCCTCGTGGATAGTCCTCCTACAGAGAATGATTCCCTCAACCTTAGACATACCTTTTCCACTTGCTGCTGCTTCCTCTCTCTGATATTTGCAGGGCTTTCTTTCTTTCTTCTTTCAGATCTTTAAGGTTACTTCCCCAGTGCTTTTAGCAAGCTTCTCTACCTTATTTTTCTTAATAGTTGTTATTATTCTTTAACATACTAAATATTTACTGCTTTATCTTGTTTGTGGTCTGTCTAGCACATAGTAAGCATTTTGTAACTGCTTGAACGAATGCAAGGATTATTTTCCTTTGTTGAAGATATTTTCAAATTGACCTATCTATACAGGTATAGATATAGATACAGTTGGCTCAGTTGGTAGAGCACTGCTCCACACTCTCTGAGGACGAGGGTTCAATCCCCAGCACCACTAAACAGGAGAAGGACATGACAATCCACTCCCAAAGTAATTCCTAAACAATCAGCCACTGAAAACCCTATGAGGGCACCTAACAACAACAACATAGATATAGATATAGATATAGACATAGATATAGAGAACTTGGGATCAAGCTCAGGGCCTTAGGCATGCTAGGCAAGCACTCTACCACTAAGCTACATCCTCAATTCCACCATCATATTTTGTGTTTTGGTTTTTTTAGTACTGGGTTGTTGAACCCAGAGCCTTGTACATGCTAGGCAAATGCTCTACCATGGAGCTACACCCCCAGCTCCTTTTTTATTTTTTATTTGGAGACAGGGTCTTGATAGGTTGTACAGTTTACATCTGGTCTCAAACTCACAAACCTCTTGCCTTAGCATCCTGAGTCACTGGGATTATAGGTGTCCACCACAGTGCCTGGCACCACCATCATATATTTTGAGGGCATTTCTATAAATGGTTTTCACAAAATAGTGAAAAATTATTCAAATATGAATATTGCCTTCTAATACAATTACTTTGCGGAAGTCAAAGCATTTCAAAAATAACTACTGTTAGTAACTGAGTATACAAAAAGTAACTGAAAAAACACATACTGAACAGATTACTAAATATGAACAGACTTCCTTAAAGATGAGTTTGAATACAAATGTAGGACACTGAACTATGAAGAGAAACTATGAGTCATATAAAACAGAGGAAATCAAATCAGAGAAGGCTTAAAGGCAAAGAATGACTTTGTAGAGATCTAAAGTTGGCAAGCAAAGAAAACTTGGTAAGTGCTATATTGATAGTTATTATGAACTTACCATGTACTAGCATGGAGCTAAGTACTAAATACCCTGCGTGGTGGAGTCCTTGGTTTTCCATTTCATAGACAAGGATATCAAGGCTTAGAGAAGTTGTTACTTGTCCAATGTCCTAGAACTTTAATAGTAGCATTCACACTTGAATCTACATCTCATGATGCCAAAACCTAAGCTTCTGACTTTAAGTTGGGCTGTAACTTTCACGGAGACTGATCTCTAACAGCAGCTCACACAGGAAATTAGACAGAGGCAAAACTATGAAAATCCCTTAGGGAGGCATCATTTTAGAAACTAGCATACCATTTCCTAGGAAACCTAAGGTAGCCAGAGTTTACCACCACTGGCTCAGACTGGAGCCACTTTTGATGAGCAACAGATGCAAAAATTGGTTTGTAGTTAGAGACAATTGCATGGAAAATACACATATTTAGACACTGGACACATAAGCCATGGAGTGAGATGCTCTTAATATAAGAAGCACTTAGGAAAATAGGCTGAATAAAAGAGGAGTGGAATGAAATCTCCTATCAGAATTTGGCTGTGACATTTATAAAATTAATTCTTGTCTCCTCTCTCCATTCCATGTTTGTATGTAGTTAATTTTGCATATATCACTTTACATTATAAATCTTACCAAAATCCAAGCAGCTTTGCTGGTTTAGAGAGGATTACTTAATTTACTGCAGTATTGAAAATCTTTGTTAAATATTTATTACTTGCTGTAGTATATCCAAAGCCAAAGATGGTAGAATCAGGCAATATGTCAATCACTTCAAGTCTCTCCAGAATTAATCAACAAAAAGGGATGACTTCAACTGTGTAAAACAAGACATGTCATCTATGATGCAAGAAAATGTTTTACTGTAAAAAAGAAAATGTTCACTTTAATTCAGTTGTCTGCTTCTGTTTAGGAATCTGCCTGATTTCTTGGCAGGCAGTACTTGTTTTAGTGCATTTGGTGACTAGGGGATGGAAGGATGTCATGGCAGTGGACATTCTTTTTCAGAATCTGAGACAAACATTCTAGTGTCTCTCAGCTAGTCAGTATTGACTTTGTGTCCCTCACATTGTTGAAAATAGGTTTTATTAGCCCTATTCCTACTGTAGCACACTGAGGCAGGAGGCACACTTCCATCAGCATAAAATACTGTTCTCTGCAGGGTGAGAGTGATAACATTCTACTCTATGAGATCAGAATTTTGGGGGTTTCAGTGTAGTTTGGAAAATCTCCCTCTGGAGAGTCTATCACATCCTCCTAAGTGTACTCTCTTCAACTGATCATCAACTGAATTAAAACAACACTCCACAAAAAGTTATTGAATTTAAGTACTAATTCAGGATTTCTTGCTCTGGCCAGGGGTTTTTGAATAGTATCTAATCCTAATCTGTCCATTTTCCACTTGCAGTTGTTGGCATCTATCCAGTTCCTTGGAGTATGTAGAGAGGGGGCCATCCCAAAGCTCTGTGCAGTGGCCAGGGGCATTTTATTAGGGAGTTAAGAACAGCATGTTAGAGAGGTTACATCTTGCATGCTTGCCATGCTTAGCCTGTTGAAAGGGGCTGCCCTAAGTACATCCCTGTAAAAAAAGTAGCATCACCATCTTTTTTTTCTTTTTCTTTTTCTTTCTTTCTCTCTCTCTCTCTCTCTCTCTCTCTCTCTCTCTCTCTCTCTCTTTTTTTTTTTTTTCTTTTTTTTGTGGCATAGCTGGCCGTGTTCTGTAGCACATACCCTTTCATCTTAGCCACAACTGAAGAACTAGGAGAGGGCACCTGGCTCAAGGGTAGCCAATCTATAGGCTGCTTAGTGGTTTATGAAATAGACTCTTACAGGAATGGTGATAGAATCAGATTCTTCCCTGTAGGGCATTTGATTATGAGATATGTGGAGAGGGTTAGCAAGTGGTCACAGAAGAAGTAGAAAAACAGGCAGAGAGATAAACAACTATGATTGTGCAACTTGGATTATTCCTGTGTAATAAAGACATTTCATGAAGCGTTGGAGCAGTAGTATGCCAGAGCTGGCTCCACTGCCATACGAGTTGCTTATATGCATCTACCTCTTCCCAACTCTGATTTCAGAGACAGGTAGGAATATTTATACCACATAAATTGCTCAATGCTACAAATAAGTCCCTCCTATACTTGTGGGTCCGGATCTGGTTGTTAAATGTTTACCAGCACACAATTGGAGCAGGGGAGCAATGGTGTGTGAAGCAGGGGAAGCAATCACTCCTGCTAGGTCCTTTTCCTTAAAATCAAACAAACAATGTTAAAAGTAATATGTTAAAATGATTGTTACTAAGGCTATAATGAAAGCATTATAGCCTTAGAGAAAGCATTGTGAAATGTATGATTACAATATCAGCGTTTAAACTATAAAACTCATAGAATGGTGGTCTGATGGTGGCACCTTTCCTGTTTCTCCTATTATGAAAGGTACAGGCACCACCTGCCAAGCCCAGAAAGGATGATCTGACAAGCCAGTTAAGCCTCTGGTCTGATTTCCACATGTATTCTTTACCTCTAGCACTTGAGGTAACCTGAGTATATACCAGTTACTTTAAAGCACAAGAACCCCAGGAATACAATTTTGGAATGTCCCTCCTTTTTTTTAATGTCAAGAAAACAGACCAGATTAATTTGGTAAAAAAGTATATATGCATTTTGGAATGAGGTTTAGATTTCAATACTACTTCACCTCTGCCTGCAGCATGTTGCTTACCAAGGCCTCGGTCTCCTTAGCCATAAAATAGTGATAAAAATAAGCTCACAGGTAGTTGTATGGATTCAAATGAAACACTAGGTGTAAAATAACCAGCTCAGTATCTGGCATTTATTAAGCACTCATTGACTTTGTGCCTGTAGCTGTAGCACTGTGGCTCCTGATCCTGTCAGATCTCAGAAGCTAAGTGGGGTTGGGCCTGGTTAGTACTTGGATGGGAGACTGCTTGGAAGAAGGACTCAGTATCCCACTCCCAAAAATCAATCCACCATCGAAAACTCTATGAATAGCAAAGAAGCACTGACAAAGGTGTTTTGGCTGTTGTACATAAGGGAGTCAGGTAACAACTTGACAGCACCTAACATTAACTTTAGTTTTTTTTTTTCTCTGCTCCTGAACATACTTAATTCAATCCTTTAGAATACTTGTTGATGATGAAGTCTGTAAATCTAATTGAGTAACTGTCCACTTACATTAACATGAATTATGCTATAATGTCATTATATTCTTTATATTTTACATTTTTTTACTTAATGCCATTCAATAT
Source organism: Pedetes capensis (assembly GCA_007922755.1). Lineage (NCBI taxonomy): Eukaryota > Metazoa > Chordata > Mammalia > Rodentia > Pedetidae > Pedetes > Pedetes capensis. The sequence continues at coordinate 61,169 of VMDO01011199.1, forward strand.
TCTAAGTACAGCTATAATTATCCTAATCCTTGGAAACATACTTTTCTCTATATGTAGGAAGTGCCTATATTTCAGTCTACAAATGGCTGTGCTCATTTTATTTTTGTTTTAAACATTTATATGATGGGCAAAGAAACTTGCTAGGTGTTCTGATGGGAGAAAATAGAAGTTTATGTAATTCAAGTTTAAACATACAAAAAAGAGGAAAGGGAGAGAAGTTTCCTGAGTATTTCCTTCCAGCTACCCAGGTACAAAAAGATATCAGATACAAGAAGTGGGATCCAACCAAATACAGAAATTATTGAATAATACTATTAATATCACACCCAAGCAAAATTTTGCTGAAGATCATTAAAAAGTGACAGCAGCAGTATATTGACAGGGAACTGAGAGAAAATCAAGCTGGATTTAGGGAAGGGACATCATTCCTGATATCAGATAGATTTTGACTGAAAGCAGAGAATATCAGAAAGATGTCTACCTATGTTTTACTGACTATGTGAAGGCATTTGACCGTGTGGATCACAACAAATTATGGATAACATTGTGAAGAATGGGAATACTAGAACATTTATTTATATTCATGAGGAATCTGTACATGGACCAAGAGGCAGTTGTTCAAACAGAACAAGGAAACACAGCTTGGTTTAATGTCAGGAAAGGTATGCATCTGGACTGTATCCTTTCACTGTACTTCTTTATCTCTGTGCTAAACAAATAATCCAAGCAGCTGGACTTTATGAAGAACGTGGCATAAGGAAAGGCTCATTAAAAACCTGCAGTATGCAAATGACACAACTTTGCTTGCTGAAAGTGAAGAGGATTTGAAACACGGATGATCAAAGAATACAGCCTTCAGTATGGATTGCACTTCAGCATCAAGAAAACAAAAGTCCTTGCAACTGGGTCAATAGCAACTTTATGTAAATGGTGGAAAGACTGAAGTTGTCTGAGATTTCATTTTACTTGGTTCTACAGTCAACACCCATGGAAGCAGCAGTCAAGAAATCAAAAGACGCACTGCATTGGGAAAAGCTATTGCAAAAGACCTCTTTAAAGTACTCAAAAGTAAAGAAGTCACATTGAAGATGAAGGTGCACCTCATTCATACCATGGTATTTTCAGTCACATCATATGCTTGTGAAAACTGGAGACTGAAGAAGGGAGACAACAGAAGAACTGATGCTTTTGAATTATGGTGCTGAAGACAAATACTGAATGTATCATGGACTGCCAAAAAACCCAAGAGATCTATCCTGGAAGATGTGCAGCTCAGTGTTCCTTGGAAGCAAGGATGGCTAAACTGTCTTATGTATTTTGGACATACTGCCAGGAGGGACCAATCCCTGGAGAAGGACATCAGGGTTGAGAGAGTGGCAGGTCAGTGAAAAAAGGAAGACCCTCAACTAGATGGATTGACACAGTAGCTGCAACAATGGGCCTAAGCATGAAAAAAAAAGATCACATGCATGGCACAGTGTGGAGTAGTGTTTCACTCTGTTCTACACAGGGTTGCTATGAGTCAGACTGGACTTGAGACTTGATGGCACTTACTGCCACCACCCAGTGCCTATTTGAATAGTAATGTTATGGGTCATTTAAATCTCTTATATACTGTATTACCATTTATTTGCCATTAGTTTACTTAGATCATCTGCTCCTAATCCCACTATCATTACTAAAGGTGAAATCTGTCCATATGCCAGGAATAATTCATGGATGTAGTGTTTTTTAATACCAGATGTTTTGAGGAAAACCACCTGCAAGTAGACTGATTTTTGGCTTATAGAACTTAATAGTTTGCCAAAATTGAATTTGTTTTGAAATAGTTTCTGATTTTCAGATAAAGCAGTGTGATGTACAAATGATCATCTCTTTAGTTCATGTTATAATAATGCACCCTTTAAATCTGTTTGACATTTACCCTTTAAGTGTTTTACATCAATTAATCATTTCTGTAGCATTTTAATATGTTTATAAGTAATAACATCCTGCATCTCCAGGTCCTTTCTAACTTATTTGGGTGAAAAAAAAAATATTATAGTGATTAAGACGTAATTATGTTGTCTTGAAAAGCTAAGGGTCATTTGAACTTGATTACTCCAGGAATTAGTGCCAAAGACAAGTCAGGCAACCTCCGGCTTTGGCCTTTAACTAAACATCTGAGACTGACATTTTGGTCATCAGAGGTGGCACCTTTTGAATAAATTTCGACGTTGCATTTTAGACAAGGTACAATCAATACAAAATGAGTGTGTTTGGGGGAAATGGAGGTGGAGAGAAAGGTCAGTGTAAATTTCAGCATTTAGCTGGTGGGAAAAACTATTTTTCAGTTAGCCTGCTTTGACTCTGTATATGGTATTCGAACAGAAGTTCGGGAAAGGCCCCTTTGCACTTCTGACTGCGAACCCTCCCATACACTGGTGAAGAGGACTCACTCTCCTGGAATGCAGGAGGTGGCTGGCTGTATTATAATGTTCATTAAGTAGGTAAGGCGAGCTCACCTGCGTAATTTAACGGGCCTTGCTGCTCCTGCCTTAAGCTGCCGCTCTCAAACGCGCATTTGCCAGCACTTTTTTTATCCCTTCGCTATCAAAGTTACCAACCCTTGACCTTCCCACAGATGCCTGGCTCGCTGTCCACTCTGTGTGGTTGTTTCTCGCTTTCCCACCTCTACGGGAGTCTCCGGCGGAGCCTGCGATGGGGGTACCAGGCTGTGCTCTTGGGCTGCAGCATGAAAAAGGGATTCCCCACCCCCGACCCCTGGGAGGTGCGGGGAAACCCACCTCCCGCTGGCGCTCTGAGGCCGGCGGCCTCCGGGCTGATGTGGAGGAGGCGGGAGTTGGCGGCCGCCGGGGCCCGGGCAGCCGGCCCCGTTCGCGGCCGGCGCACTCCTCGGTCCTCCCTCGCTCCTCTCCTATGCTCATATTTGGACTCGGCTGCCCGTGCCCAGGAATTTCCCGTCATGCCTCCCGCCGCCCCGTCCGTCGCCCGGAGCCGGGGAGGGAGGAGGGAGGCTCGGACGGCGGCGGTGGCGGCGGCGGCGGCTCGCTGGCCTCCCATGAGCGCGCGGAGGACCCTTCCGCGCCCCCTCTCGCTCTGCCTTTGCCTCTGCCTGGCCGCGGCCGCGGCGCCGGGAACCGCGCAGTCAGGTAAGTTTGGGCGCCCTCCCCGCCTCGCCTCACCTCTCTCTCTCTCTCTGTCTCTCTGTCTCGACCCTGCCAAGTTAGGGTGTGACCCAGAGCCCGCCTGCGGCGCCCCCTCACCCTCCTGCGCGGACACCCCTTTTCCTGAGCCCAGGAGGGGCGCCAGAGGTCTGCGCCCCGCGTGGCCGGTAAGGGGCTGAGTGGAAGGAGGTCAGGGCTGGCGGGAGGCGCCCCCTTCCCCCCACGCCCGGCCGCCGACGGGAGGCGCCTGGCGGCCGCGCGGACACCTTATCCCGTCCTGACGGAACCTGAGCCGCGGGGGCCGCTCTCCCGGCGCGGGCCCCCGGGGGAGGGGGCTGACCAGGCCGCCCGAGGCAGGCGAGTGCGCGGCCGTCGGCTCCAGCTGTGCAGGGCTCCGCGGGAGTCCCCTACTTGCCGCGGGTCCACAGTGCCGGAGTTGTTACCCAGATAACGGGCCCGGGGCGTGCGAACGCGCCGCCAGGCCCGCGCCTCCGCCACGCGTCGCGAGGGCAGAGGGGGCGCCGCGGCGGGCGTGGGGCAGCACGGAAGGGCGCACCCAGGGGCGCTGCCGCCGCGGGCCAGCCCTCCGCACCGCCCGCACCGCTGGGCCCGGCTTCCGCGGGCCCCGCTGGCATTTCATAGGCCAAAACCCAACAGAGCCCGAATTTGCCAGGTACCAGTTTTGTTTTGCTTTTAATCGGAAAAATACATCCAAGCGTTTTTTTTTCTTTTTGTTTTTAGGTTTTACACTAGACTATTTCAAGTCAAACTATTTTAATGAAAAGTGCTATTCCTGCCTTGTTAGGTTTATGCTGTGAGACATCAAGTGTGGTAATTCTGAAGTCGTTAACAGTAACGTTTTGAAAGATAGTTTTCTTTGAATCATGTGGAAAATATTAGGGAAAAGTTTTGTGTGTGTTTGTGTGTCTGTGTATGTATGTATGTTTTAACAATGAGTATCATTAAAAGGCAATTATTTGAAAGCCCAGTCCCCTGGCGCAAGCCTGTGATCCCAGCGACTAGGGGAGGCGGAGCCAGGAGGATCATGAGTTCGAGGTCGGAGGCAGCCTGCATAGTTTAGCGAGATCCTAACTTAAAAAAAAAAAAAAAAAAAAAGGAAGAGGAAGAAAAAGAAAATGGGCTCAGGGTGCAGCCCAGTGGTAGAGCACTTGTAAAGTATGTGCGAGGCCCTCGGTTCAACCCCCAAGTTCAGCCTGCCAGTAAATAAATAAGTGAATAAAAAAAGTACAAATGTAGAGTTTAAATGTGAAATATCATGAACTCTTACATTTGTGATGAGTAGTCATCAAAACTTCTTTACTTTGTTTGCTATGGAAGAATAGAAATTATAATTCCTGAAAGCTGAGATTACTTACGAGATTTTAGGTGACTGTTGTTTTACCACCAATAGACTAAATCGTGGAAATAAGATTTGGCTAAGTAGGACACATAAATTAGTTGACTGCTGACTTTTCTAAGCATACATTATATTCAGCGCCCACTGATTTATCTTCCTATTTTCATTTGCAGATTAGGTAGCAAAATAGGTTTTAAAAAAATACGTTTGTCTATAAAAATCTTACAGGTTCATAGAGCTTACAAAGCTGTCAATTAGAATTAATGACAGATATTTAACTTTATTAAATGTGTAATATATATAAATGCTAACTTAAGCAATGATATAAGTTTCATGATATCATATTTGTTTCTGAATAATATTGTTTTCCAAACAACGACCACTTTTTATAGATTCATATTCTTGGATTCATATTCTTAATACCACTTCTTAGGAAACGCAACAGGTTCTGACTTTATATTTGATCAATGAGTTCCTAAAAAATACCGTGCTGGATGATGAAGAGTGTATTGTATTTCAGCGAATGTGTGTATGGCTCTTTTTTTCTGAGTGATGTGTTGATTTACCTAATACCTGTGGTTAAAAAAAAAAAAAGCCCTTGACAACCAAAATCCACTGTACTATGGCTGTTTGCCTGTAATTTTGAACTGGACTGTTTAAACATATATTCTTTTAATTTTGGTCCCTGCTGATATATTATTAGAGTCTTATGTGAATGTCTGGAATTTTTTTAATATATCCAAATAGATAGCTCTTTGCCTTTTTGATTTTTGTCACAGTGCCTAAACTGCCTGTCTGCTAAGGTTGCAGCATAAAATGTCATTTAGATTTTGAATCAACACACTGTTTTTAGCTTTTAAAGGTGCTTGTTCCAATACTTTTAACTAAAATGTTAATCTATTAAGTCAGAAATCCCTACTGTTTTGTTCAAGTAATAAGAATGTCTAAAGACTATCCCCAAAGTTGGATTCATCCATTTTTCTAATACATTTATCATTTATTAATAAAAAATAGAATCTAAGTCATCAAAGAACAACTGTAGGAAACAATTCTTTTTTAGTGCTATCATAATCTGGTCATAGTCCCTTTGATTTTACCCTCAACTGTATAACTTATTACAGTTAGGGATTTTGTTGATGAATTTGGTTCCAGTATTTAGCTTCCTCTTCTATAAAATGATGAAGTTGGAATAATTTCCATATGTCTTCTAACCTACCATCCTATAATATTGTTTTTGTCTGTATAAGCCTGCAGAGCTACCCACTACATCAGTAAACTTCTGAGTGTCAGTCTTTGACTTGCTACACGTTAAACTGGTCTACTGTAGGCAGATCTGGTGGGTGTGAATACTGCTTTGGGTTAGCCCTGATATGCCTCAGGATTGTTTTGATACCTGGTACATACCTAAACAGAATTCCTTCTTATTAAGTTTCTGTACTTTCTTCCCTTAATAGCAGAAAGTATGAGTTATATCATAGGATAAATGCCTGACTGCCCTTTGTGGGAAGTCAGGCTCAGGCCCTAACATCATTCCATATTCAGTTTTGGTGTTTGGGATACCACCAGAGAGCACCCAAAACTTCTTGTGTTTGGGGAGGCTTTGGATAGTTATCTGAACTCATTCCAAATGAAATGCTCTATACTGAGGTATCACCTTTTGATCCCACCTCACAGAAGATTGAATAGCTGCCTTCTGATTTATTCAAAATTAAATTGCCTTTGAGTACTGGGATTTAGCTCAGTTGGTAGAGCACTGCACTGCAGTCTCTGAGGTCCCCAGTTCAATTCGCAGCACCGCAAAAATGGGAGAAGGACCTGGCAATCCACTCCCAAGGCAATCCTGAAACAGCCATTGAAAACCCTATGAGGGTCGCTATGAGTGGGATACTGACTTGACAGCACCTAACAACAACAACAACAAATTTGATGTACATCATTAGAAGCCTTCTTTGCATCCATTGACTGACTGGCTGGCATTACTCATATACTATAGGAAGTGACATTTATTTGGTATAGTTTAGCACCCAGCAATAGGTTAAGTATATTCTGTAGTTAGGAAATCTTGATGGTGCTAACATAAGCACCCATGGCTATCTCTATAGCATTGTTTTATGAAGTATGTTTTGTGGCTCACTAGATCAGCATAATCTGGATTGCTTTTAAAGGTAGAGATTCCTTACTATAAAGACTCAACAGCACCTAACAACAATAACAACAACAACAACAACAAATTGCCTTTGGGTAGAAGGATAATCAGCTATTGGCCACGAATTAGCATTTCTTATTGCTGTACAGATATCTCAAGGCTTTACTTTGAA
>VMDO01011200.1:0-47020 GCA_007922755.1 Pedetes capensis
GTTAAGTTGAATCATTATCTTAAGGATCCCAATACTCTCAGATTTAGTATATATTAAATTCAACTCTAGTCAAAGTCCAAAATTTTGTCAGAATACTAAAAATTCCAATGGAATATCCAAGAATAAAAAAAGTAATTTCGAAACATAAGAAAAGGAAAATTCCTTGCTAAGTATCAAGATTTAATATGAATAAGTAATCATTAAAACTTCACAATATTGGCATAGGTAGACTCAACTAGACCTGTGAAATAGAATGAAGATCCCAGAAACATACCTGTCCACATAGGTGATCTTTTTGTATGATAGATGTGACATTACAATAACATAAGGAAATGATAGGCTAAATACTAAGAGTTGTTTGGATAAAGGTTATCAGAAAAAAGTCTAATTTAGATTTCTCCCTCATGTCACTTGGAAAAATAAAATCCAGATGAATTGAAGACTTAAATGAGAATAAAACTTAAAACACTTTAGAAAAAAATTATGCAAAGTACCTTCATGACCTTACAACAGAAAATGATTATCTGACAGCACTAAAACCACAAATCATAAAATGAAAATGAGTGATAAGTTTAATTATGTCAAAACTTAAAAATTAAAGGCAACACTCAGAAGAGTAGAAGATATTTGCAATATACATGTTTAATAAAACACACAATGAGGTAATAACATAAATATATCCATGATGCTTAAAATTCAACAGATGAAAAAAGATAAATGAAAATGAATGAAGAACATGAATAAGGAATTCCTATTGAAATAAGCATTTTAATGCTTGGCCTCACTTGTACTGATGGAGATACAGGTTAAAACAATTTTTCCCTCACCAAGTTGGAAAAAATTCATCCAATTAAATCAATATGGAGAAACCTCAGAAAACTAAAAATAGATCTGCCATATGATCTAGCTATACCACTACTAGGAATATACCCAAAGGGAGACAAGTCATCATACCTCAGAGACACTTCTGTCTCCATATTCAATGCAGCACTTTTCACAATAGCAAGAATATGAAACCAAACAAGAAGGCCTTCAACCAAAGAATGGTTAAAAAATTATAGTACATGTACGCAATGGAATTGTTGTTATTGTTGTTGTTAGGTGCCGTCGAGTCAGTATCCAACTCATAGCGACCCTCATAGGGTTTTCAATGGCAGACTGTTTCGGCTACTCAGCAATTAAAAAAAATGAAATAATGTCATTTGCTGCAAAATGGATGGAATTGGAGAACATCATCTTAAGCGAACAAACATAAGCTCAAAAAGAGAAATACCATATGTCTGACTCATATGTGGGAGTCAAATCTTACTTAAAGGAAGAAAAAATCCTATACATATGTTGATATATAAAAAATGCACAATTAATCTTAGCAAAGAAGGGACAATATAAAAAGTTGAAAGAAGGAGGAAAGATAACTAGCAAAGGGAAGCAAAGGCTGTGGAAGGTAGGATGGGGAGGAGAGCCAGTATAGAGGGACAAAGGGGGCAGTGGATAATCTCAATGTGAACAATACAACTTTATGAATACATTGGAAAAATAGGGGAATATAACTCAAATATACATTTGAGTTTTACTATATATTAGTCAAAAGGCTCCATTAACCTTGTAAGTTGATAAAAGTGTGACCAAAAGTGATAAGTAGTTGTATAATGTAAAAAGCCAATGTTGTATTACTCTGTACCCCACAATCATCTACCATTAAAGGGAGAAAAAAGAAAAAAAAGAAAGCTACAGATCTTCTAACCAGAAAAATATACATGGTGAAAGTCTGTGCTCAACTCTTGTTAACTCTAGATTAAGAAACCCTGCTTGTAGATAAGGTCCCTATTTTCAAAAAAAAAAAAAAAAAGTCCACCAATTATTTGGATGATATAGAAAAATGGGAACTTTCATAAATTACTGGGGGGAGGAAAAATTGATACAATCACTTTGAGTATTTAGTAGTTTCTCTCATCAGAGTTGTTAAGATATCATGACCTTGCAATTTCACTTCAAGTATTCTTTTGAGAAAAACTCTTACATGATATTAAAGGAAACTGACATAGGAATCCTTTGCAACACTAGAAATAAAGTTGAAGCAAATATAAATATCAATTATAAAGGAACTGAGAAATAATATGATATATGTATACATTGAATGTAATAAAGCCAGTCAATAAATCATATGTACGTGTGTCAATGTGGAATTTTTAGCAGAAAATTCAGAATAAGCAGGATATCTTAGATTCGCTTCTGAAAAAAATAATTTTTAACAAAATTCTGGGCAAATGTATGGAGGAATAATTGGAGCAGAAAGAAACTAATGTCTGGAGATATTAAAATAATACATAACCACCACAATAAAATAAACCCACAGGACTTGACAGTAATAATGATCAACTGGCTATAGGTGACCAAACTGCTCTTACCACAGCCAAACTTCTGTAGCTGCCTGCCACTGCCTGTCTTGATGCCGCTTTCTCATCTGAGTACTTGTTGTCTGGTGCCACCTTCTCTTGTGTGTACCTGTTGACCTGTTCCTCCCACGGAGGAATAAAACCAACATAATGTCATCCTACTTTAAGGACTTAAACTGACGGACATATTCCACCAACTTTTATAGCATCGAAGGAAAGCGTGTTAGGAGTGATTTGGCGTGGGGAACTATTGATGGGTCAAAGATTCACAGTGGATTTCTACTCAAGAAATGGAAAGAGATTAGGAAACAGGTGAATTGAGGGAAAACTGAGAGAGATTCAGCCTTGAAGGAAAGCAGCTAGCAAAAGAAAAATAATGGCTCACCACCTTTTCTGTCCTTGGTCTAAAATGTACTTAAAATTCACCAAAGATATTAAGTCTAACCCTGCCCCCCAAAAAGAAACTCATAGCAGTCTCTGGTTCATAATTTATCACACTTATCCCAGTATGAAATTACTCTGCTTTTTTTTTAGTAATTTTTTCCCTTTAAGTAATGATAAATAAGTGCATGGATCTTATGATGAACCAGACAAGGATTTTTTAAATTGTTGTTTTTCTACTATAACAATAAAATTTTGCATCTGTCTTATTCATCTCAGGATTCTCTGCACTCAGAGGAGTGACTAGTATATAATAAGTAGTAGATAAATTTTTGCGGAATAAATTAATTTATTCTTTAGGGCTGACAAATTTTTTCAAAGAAGAAATAAAAGATACTTATAGACAAAGACTTAAAGACTTAAAGTTAACAATTTTAACTTGAGAAATATCCAAGATAATCCAAGTAAAAGTAATGTTCAAAATAAATTAGCCAGAAAATTCTTTAATCCTCCTTGTTATCTATCACTGAGGCCAACTCTCATTGTATATTCTTATCATCACCAAAAGAAAATTTTTAATCATTTTATCTATTTTCCTTAATTTTAAACTCAGTTAAAATTCATTATCTTACCACAGGTATATAAATCTTTGAAACTACGTATTTTGTTTCCTCTCTCAACTAGAGATAATACCTGTTTCTTATTTCACAGAGATCAAAAATGTTAATATCTATTCTACTCTTCATAGATTTGTGGAAATTAATTTTTAGAAATGTATCCTTCCAACTACATATGTATATACATTATGTGTGTGTGTGTGTTGTTGTTGTTATTGTTGTTGATAGGTGCTGTCAAGTCGAATCTGACTCATAGTGACCATCATAGGGTTTTCAATGGTTGATTGTTTCAAGATTGCTTGGGGAGTGGACTGCCACTACCTCCTCCCTGGATGTATATATCTTTGAACTTTCTGATGTCAAGCCAAGTACTATTAAAAAGCCGAAAGTTTTGCTTAGATTTTAAATCTATTTCTTTTTACTTGTAATACCTATAAGGAATGAATTATTCATTTTTAAAAATCCAAATTTAATTTTTAGTGTGATATTTGGGAAACTTGAACAATAGACTGTATTCAGTACCCAGTTGATTGATTACTGTCCATGATAAATAGCAAAGGGATAATTAATTCATAAATAAGTTTAGGTAGTAGTTTTATAAGTCATTAAATTTGGGAAACAATGATTGGGACTTCTATGTTTAGGAATTTTTTAATGGCATAGATTTACTGTAAACTTCTCAGCATGAAGAGAAGGGCTGGTCATATATGGGTACATAAAAACCAGCCTTTTGGCCAAACATAGTGTCATGATTTTTTTCCAACACTTTAAAGTTGAATAAAACTTCTTTCCATCCAGGCTACAATATTATTTTGTATTGTATTATTCTTCTACAGAAAGATATTACAGTAGTTCTTCTTTATCCGAAGTTTTACATTTTGCTATTCCAATTACTCACAGTCAAGCATGGGCCAAAAACATTACATAGAAAATTCTGGAAATAAATAGTTCATAACTTTCAAATTGTGTGCCATTCTGATTAGCATGGTGAAGTCTCTCACCATCCTGTTATTCCCTGCCAAGAACATCAATCACCCTTTTAACCAGATTATCCACATTGCAGCCGCTACCTACTCATTAGTCACTTAGTTGTCATCTTAGTTATCAGACCAACTGCCCGTATCTCAGGGTTTGTAGATAGGGTTTGGAACTATCTGTGGTATTAGGCATTCACTGGGGGTCTTGGGATGTATCCACCTTAGGTAAGGGAAACTAATGTACTTACCTAAACTCAAGAGGCTTCGGGGGTGGTTTAAATCTTATTCAACCAACATTCTCACCTGTGAGGCATTGCATGTACCTTAGCACTATATGCCCTTGCTTCCTGACTCTTGCTCTTCCAGAATGGAAGAGGGGCACTGACTTCCATAAATGAGAAAAATAAGTCCCATCAACTCCAAGGTCACAGTTTTTCCTTGAGTAGCCTCCAAATTCCATGCCATGAAGAGAGTGACTATATACTATATAGTCTAAATCAGAACATATGTGAGAATATAAAGAAACCCTAATGGGCAGGGTCAAAAGAACAACCTGAACAAGCTGGTGTGGATGGTCCAAGCATACCAGAGTGCATGGTGTGTGGTCCCTTATAATGTACATGATGTTGCTGAAAGTCATGGTGATAATAATGTGCTTAGAGGAAAATGTGCCCATTGTATTTCTGCATTTGGCATTTGTTACTAATTCTTTAACAGTGGCATTATTATTCATATTCACCCTGTTGCACACTCCTTACATTTAGCCTTAGTTAATGAAAGTTTTCTGCCCAATATAACAAAATGCCATCCTGAATCATAGCCTGAAGGCACTGTTTTTGTTGCTTATTTTCTGGTGAATGCTTTGTCAGTAGCGTTCAATTTCATTTGCTAGCTAGAGCAACTTGTAAATATAACACCATCTGAGAATGTCAAGCCTTTTCTGTTTCTGTTTTCTGAAATTCATCTATTTCTAGAAATCTATCTATACTCACCTGCTTTTCAGTCTATTTTTTAGCAACCCCTTGCACAGGTGTTGATGTGGAGTTCATGATGAACTGTGGCTTCATTTGAGCTGGCAGTTGCACATGACTGGGGACTGTTGACATGTGGGAAATACGAATCCAAGTCTTTACTGAGCCTTTGTGCTACCTCACAAAAGAAGCATCTCTACCTTCAAGATTCCTACTTGGTCAGAAACTTTTCTCAGACAGTCTTTGCTGTTTAAAATAAGTAAAATATAACATTGGACTTATGTGATTATACTACACTCTAGCAGCATGTTAAATAATAATTTAACACCTTATATAATAATTTCACATATCTATCCCAGGTCTTTATACTTAAACTTGGGCTGTAAATTCATAAAAAGTCTATTCATTGAGAATTTGCAACCCCATTGTAACATTTCTTCATGTCACCACACTGCCTCATTTTCATGTATTGTAAAATGAAACTTTAACCATATTGTTATCCGGTAATTTTAATAAAGCAGATCGGTGAGATCATCACTTGAGGGGAAAGTCTGACCAAGGAAATTCTTTTACTGTATATCTGCAAATCTAATCTGCACCCTTTCAACAGTTTTAGAGGGTTAAAAAAATCAGATGCAGATTAGAATCACATGCAGATTAGTTTTGAGGTCGAGAGGTGCTTTGGGGGAAAATTATAGAACCACAGTACATGTTGTAAAAATAACACAAGGCAATACTGGGGATTAAATTAGGGTGCCGGTTAGATTCAAGAATATATGGTAATTGTGAACCGCCCAACTTTATGGCACTTAACAACAACAGAAGCACACAGAAATGTAAATCAGAACCAAAATTCATTTCTTTTTACTTCTTGGAATTTCCAAAGAATTTTTCCACATTTTTCATAATTCTTTTACCTTGGGAGAGTTGTCAGGTTATGTGCAGCAAGTAAAATACTATGTGAAAGTTTAGTGACATATCCCAGAGCTTTATGTTTCTGAACCTCTTACTAGTCACTGGCTTTGTAATTTCCTTTAGCATGGAACAGAGGGCATATGTATACAGTTCACAAATAGTACTGACTCTTAAGCATTATCAACTCCAAAGGGAGAAATACCCATAGCCTAACTCCATACACAACATAGATCACTCTTACTGAGTATCTATTATAGGCCTAATACTCCACTAAGTACTTTCCATGATATCTCTAATTACAGTCACAATAATCTTATGGATTAAGCATTATTATTATGCTTATTTTAAAGATTAAGAAATGGAGGTTTGGAAAGGTTAATTTCTCAAGGTTATGCTGCTAGTGGAGGGTAGAGCTAATACCTATGAAGAAGCAATTTGACTCTAGAGACTATGATGTTATCCACTACACTCATATATATTACCCACTATATTAATTCCTACAGTGGGAACAAATGTAAAGTAACATGATTTTGAAGAAATGATGAATAACATGAGTGTGCTGAGTAAACACTTTAACATTCTAGTCAGGAAGAAAAATAATCTATGCAACATAAACTTTGAAAGAATAGGAATTTGTTTAGTTTGTTTAGTGTACATGGTGCCTTCTGGGTATACCAATAATGGACAATAGTTTATAAGTCAGTCTCTCTCTCTCTCTCTCTCTCTCTCTCCATAGTTTTACTCTGTAGCTGAGGCCAAACTGGGAATAACTATACAGCACAAGCTAGCCTTGAACTCATGGTGATCCTCCTGCCTCAGCCTCCAGAGTACTGGGATTGCAGGCATGTGCACCACACTTGGCTCAGCATATAATTCAAGAAAACAGGAGTTTGCTTTTAGAATGTAATGTGGAAAGTAGCTGTATAGGTTTTTTTGAAAAGTTATACTAGGAAACATAAATAAGATTTTCATTTATTAAATCTGCAAATATTTGTTGAGAATCTGATATGTGCTAAGAACTATTTTAGGTACTGAAGATAAGGATGAAAAGAGACAAAGTCCCTGCTGTCATAGAACTTAAATTTTAGATGGAGAGATAATATACAAGTAGGCAAATAAACATATTCTTTCAGATATTAATGTAAAGAACTGTGAAGGGTCTGATATCGTACCCTCCTAGCAAGCTAAGTTAGCCTCCCACAGTTTCATGGACGCTGGCAGAAAATAAAAAATTGTGTATCTGTATAGAAAAGAAGAATGGGGAGGCTCTGTATTAAAGGGGCTTTCTCACTGGTATTTTTTCAGGCAAATCCATTTTGGCACACAATACATAGGGAAGCTGAGGAACCCCAATAGATATCCTTAGCGTGTTCCATGCTAGTCTACCTGGAAACTCTGTGCCTACTCCCACACACACTCTAGGTTTTCCTAAACAGATTGGTATTACAGTTTGGATGTGGAATTGTAACTGAATGCAATGGGTTTGCATTTTGATGAGTGTGCAAAGTCAAAATTAATACAGAAAAGACATAAAAGACTGGAGAAAGATTAATCACCTCCAGCAAGTAAGTAGAGTACAGGAGTTACTTCCAAAGTGATACCCTCTTCAAAAGAAAGAAGCATGGGGATTTTATTCTGGGAACCTATACATGTTCATGTAGGGGTTGGCCCATTCCTAAGCATTCTCAGTTAAGGAGTACATTCCTGAGCATTTTCAGTTAAAGGACATAGTTTAAGAAAGAAAAACAGTAGACAATTTCGGGCATGTTTAACTCAAGGTCATGGAGCACATCTTTAAAAGATTAAAGTGATGGACAAGAATTCCCCTGAGTATACCCAGCTTGCATCATAATGTTTTAGCTGAAAATAAAGGAAAGGGCACTTAGAAGGTGCATTAATACAGGAGTTTGCCCCTAAAGGTGTCTGCCTCACTCAGTAGGTAACAAAATGTTCCCCAAATGCCTATGTTTGAAGGCATGGCCCCAGGCCTGGTCCCCAGGTTGGCACTATAGGAAGGCAGAGGAATAGTTAAAAGCTGGTGCCTGTGAGGAGATCTTCAAGTCAGTGGGGTGGTGCACCTTTGAGAGAGAATGGAGCTCTACCTACCCTCTTCCTCTTCTCTTTTGCTCCTGGTCAAGATGGGTGGTTTCTCTCTACCACACACTTCTGCCATGAGGTACTGCCTTTCCAATGTCCAAAGAGCAATAGGGCTGACCAATCATAGACTGAAGTCGCCAAAGCTGTGACCTCTTTATTTAATAAGTTGATAATCTCAGGAGGTTCTTATAGTGATGGACAGCTGACTAACACAGTTTTGGTTTCAGGATCCTAAACCCTTTGAGAGGTCTGGGGTTTAGTTGGTAAAGTGCTGCTCTGCATCCCTTGAGGACCCACGTTCAATTCCCAGCACCACAAAAACAGGAGAAGGATGTGGCAATCCACTCCCAAAGCAATCCCAAAATAATCAGCCATTAAAAATCCTATGAGGGTTGCTATGAGTAGGACCCAACTCAACTGCACCTAAAAACAACAAGTTTCTATATATTTTTTCTGCAGGCATAGAATCCTGGCGTACGATCCCACCTGATCTCTGAACCTAAACAGGGTTGGCATGGTTAGTCCTTGGATGGGAGACTGCCTGGGAATACCAGGTACTACAGGCTAGGGAGAAGGACCTGGCAATTCACTCCCTAAACAAGCCACCATTGAAATCCCTATGAATAGTAGAGTGGCACTGACAATAGTGCCAGGCATGGCACAGTGTTGGGAAATGTTTCTTTCTGTTGTACATAGGGTCGCTATGGTTCAGACCCAACTCAACAGCACCTAACAACAACAACAACAATAATCCTTTTGAGAAATACATGGAAGCTCAGACCATCTTGCACAGAAAATTATACAAAAACACATCCTCAAAATGTTTTGTGCAGTTTTAGAGCATTCAGAGAAAGGCTGAATCCTGGCCAGACTGCTAATTTGAAAGTGAGAGACCGCAGTAAAGTGATTCAGAACAGCATGGGCAAGGTATCTGGCAAGAATATACATGGGGCCCATGGCCCAGGGGAGTCATTAAAATAAAACAAAACAAAACTCCTTTCTTCTTGCCCCTCCAAGAATCATAGGTCTAATTTGTTCCAGAAGTAGTATGAGAATTTGCATTTCCTAAATTTCTGTTAAGTGACATTTATTTTTAAAATAAAGGTAAGTTATTTAATTTTCCCAAACCAAATGTTTGTGTTTATAACCCAGATCTTTAATTCGTCTTTCTTGCATAATACAAAAAGAACTTTTTCCATGACTCCTAAACATTGAAATTTTCATTCTAATATGCAATTTTTATGATTTTATTGTAAATGAATATTTATAATTGTGTACATTTGCAAAGTATGAAGTGATGTTATGGCTTTTGAATATAAAGTAGAATAATTTCTAGTCAATTAAGATACCCATCACATCAAACTCTTATTTTTAGAAGAACTTTTGAAATTTACTCCATTAGCAATTTTGAAGTGTACAATACACCACAATTAACTATATTCACAACACTGTGCAATAGAACTTTTAAAAGGGACTCCATTTCTCCTATCTAAATAACATTTTATACCTGTTAACAATCATGTCCCCATTCGCTCCACTTCCCAACCTTTGCTTCTATGAATTCTAGATATAATTGATAACATGTGTTGTCTGTCTTTTTGTGTCTGGCTTATTTCACTTAGTATAGTGTTCTTCAGTTCCATTCATTTTTCTACAAATGTCAGTATTTCCTTCTTGTAAAAAGTTGATTTATGTGTATTCATTACTTTCCTTATCCATTTATCTGTTGATGAATACTTAGTTTGATTCCATAACTTTGTTATTGTGAATCACGCTGCAATGAACATGAGAGTATAGACATCTCTTCAATAAATTGTTTTTGAATATTTTGGGTAAATATCCACACTTGGGTCATTCCATCTTTAATTTTGTGAGAAACTTCTGTACTACTTTCCATAATGGCTATACTAATTTACATTCCCACCAACAGTATATAACTGTTCTCTTATTTCCAAATCCTTACTGGCATTTGGCTTTTATCTTTTTTATATTAGCAATCTGACGCTATCTCCCTGTAGTTTTAATTTGCATCTTCTTAATAATTCATAATGTTGAGCATCTTTTCATTTATCTGTTGGCCATCTCTATATCTTCTTTTGAGAAATGTCTATTTAGGTCACTTGCCTATTTATTAATTAGTTTGTTTTCTTGCTATTGTGCTGTATGAGTTTCTTATATATTTTAGATATTAGCCCTTTACCTGATGTATGGTTTGCATATATTTTCTCCTAGTCTGTAAATACTATTTCTCCCTATAGTGGTCTCTTTACATTGTTATTTTCTTTGCTGTACAGAAACTTTTTAGTTTGATTTAATCTTATTTGTCTATTTTTGCTTTTCTTGGTTGTATTTTTAGGGTCAAATAAAAAGATTCCATACAATTAGGTGTAAGCTTTTCACATATGACTTTTATTGTGTTTGAGGTACATTCCTTATATACTTAGTGAGAGTTCTTACCATAAAAAGATGTTGAATTTTATGAAACAATTTTCTATATCTAGTGAGATTATCATACAAATTTTCTACAGCATTGTATTAATGTGATATATCACATTTATCGTTTTCCATATGTTGAACTATCCTTGCGTCCCAGAGATAAATTCCACTTGATCACGATGAATGATCTTTCTAATGTGTTCTCTCTCTGCTTTATTTATTTATTTTTTCAGTACTGGGGATTGAACCCAGGGCCTTGCACTTGCATGCTTTGCAAGTGCTGTACCACTCAGCTGCACCCCCAGCCCCCCGCCCTTTTTTTTTACTTTTTGAGACAGGGTCTTGCTAAATTACAGACTGCCTCTGGTCTTGAACTTGCGATCCTCCTGCCTCTGCTTCCCAAGTCACTGGGATTACAAGCATGCGCCTCTGCACCCAGCTTTAATGTGTTCTTAAATTCAGTCTGCTAATATTTTATTAAAGATTTTTCATCCATGTTTATAAAGGATATTGATTGACCCTCAATGTTGTTTTTTTATAATGTCCTTGTCTGACTTTGGTATCTGGTTAATGCTGGCATTATAAAAAGAGTTGAAAATATTCCCTCATCTTAAATTTTTTGGATGAATTTGAGAAGGTCTGTCTTATGGTTTGAATTTAAAATGTCCCCCAAAGGCTCATGTGTTAAGGGGTCGGTTGTCACCTGATGGGGCTTTGGGATAGTGAGTGGATCATGAAAGTTCTGACTTCATCTGTGGATTAATCCATTGATGGATTCATAATTTGATGGCATCATTGGGAAATAATGGAACCTTAGGATGTAGAGTCTGTTTGGAGGAAGTAGGTCACTGGGGCATGTGTTTGAAAAGTATGTCTTGTCCCCAGTCCCTTACTCTGTCTCTTCTCTGCCTCCTGTGAGTTACCCACTGTGCTCCACTGCATGCTCTTCACCATGATTTTATGCATTACTACCCATGGGCTCAGAAGCAATGGACCCAAGTGACCCTGGACTAAAACCTCTGAAATCATGAGCCAAAATAAATCCTTCCCCCCTTAAGTTGATTTCTCAGGTGTTTTGTCAAAGCAATGAAAAGTGTTTAACCCAGTTTGGTTTTTTTTTTTTTTTTAAATGTTCGGGGGAATTCAGCAGTGTAACCACCGGGTCCTAGAATTTTCTTTGATGGTAGGCTTTTAACTATTGAGTCAATCTTGTTACTAGGCCTTAGTCTGTTCACATTTTCTATTTCTTCATGATTCACTCCTGATAGATTGTGTCTAGCATTTATTCATTTGTTCCAGTTTATCCAATTTGTTAGTGTGTAATTATTCATGTTGTTGTGGTTAGATGCCTTTAAGTCAGATCCAACTTGTAATGACCCTAAGTATAGCAGAATGAAGCACTGCCTCACATGTGCCATACACATGATCTTATGTCTGAGCCCACTGTTGCAGTCACTATGTTTCTTCTCATTTTGAATCATGTCACATCAGCAAAAGGAGGTCCCAGGGGCTTTACTCAAATCTTGCCATTAAAGTTCACTCTACTTGGAGGAGGCAACTCTTCCCCAGTCATTTCTTGACTACCTTCCAACTTAGGGGCCTCATTTTCCAGCACTATATTTGACAGTACTTCTCTGTTATTCACAGAGTTTCAATGACGAATTATTTCAGGAGTGGTCTGCTTGGTCCTTCTCCTTAGTCTGTCTTCGTCTGGAAGCTCAGCTGAAACTTGTCTACCATGGGTGGCCCTACTGGTATCTGAGATACCAGGGCCATTGTTTGCAGCATCACATCAACACTCAAGCCCCTACAGCACGACAAGCTGACAGACACATGGGGGATAATTGTTCATAGTAGTCTTTTATGATCCTTTGTACTTCTATGATATCTGTTTTAATATCTCTTCCTTTATTTATGATTTTATTTGAGTCTAGTCTTACCATATTCAAGGGTTTGCTGATTTTATCTTTTCAAAAACTCAACTTAGTTTCATTCGTTTTTTATTGCTTTTCTAATCTCAAGTTCACATATTTCTGCTCTGATCTTTATTATTTCCTTCTTTTTGCTAACACTTGGCTTAGTTTATTCTTTTTTATAAATAGTCCTTTGAGGGACAGTGATCAATTGTTTACAGATCTTTATTCTTTTTTAATGTAGATTTTTATTTGCTCTGAAGTTCCCTCTTAGAATTGCTTTTGCTTCATCACATAATTTTTGGTATGTTGTATTTCAATTTTTGTTCCAAAATATTTTTAAATATGATTTTTTTTATTTCTTCATTGATCCATTGCTTGTTTTAGGAGAAGGCTATTTAATTTCCATTTACTTGTGAATTTACCAAACATAGTTTCATACCACTGTGGTCAGGAAGAATAGTTGATATAATTTCAATCTTCTCAAATTTGCTAAGGCTTGTTTTGTGCTCTCATAAACAATCTATCCTGGAGAACTTTTTCTGTTAATTTGAGAAGACTGTATATTCTGTTGCCTTTGGATGAAATGTTCTCTGTGTGCCTGTTAGGCCCATTTGGTCTAAAGTATTGTTCAAGTCCAATATTTTCTAATTTAATTCTCAGAATGGATGGCACATCTACTGTGAAAAGTGAAGTACTGCAGTCCCCTACTATTAATGTATTACAATCTATCTCTCCCTTCAGATCTTTTAATTTAAATATATATATATATATATATATATATATATATATATATATATATATATATATATATATATATATATATATATATATATATTTAGGTACTCCAATGTTGGGCACATATGTACTTACAATTGGCCTATCCTCTTGATGAATTAATGTCCTTCTTGGTCTCTTTTTTAAGTTTTTGACTTAAAGTCTATTTTGTCTGATATAAGTATAGTTAGTTCTTCTCTCTTTTGGCTTCCATTTCTATAAAGTATCTGTTTCCACACCTTCACTTTCAGTCTATTTGTATCCTTAAAAATAAGTTGAAGCTCTTGTAGACAGAATTTGGCTGGGTTATTTTTTCATCCATTTAGTCATTTTATGTCCTTTTATTGGAGAACTTAATCCATTCATTTGTTGTTCCTAGGTACTGTCAAGTCAGGGTTCAACTTGCAACCCTAAGTGCAGCAGAATGAAACATTACCCAACACTGTGTCATGCGCATGATCAGTATGTTTGAGCCCATTGTTGCAGACACTGTGTTTCTTCTCATTTTGAGTTGTGCCACATCTGCAAGTGGAGGTCCTAGGGGCTTTACTCAGTTCCTACCATTAAGGTCAACTCTACTTTGAGGAGGCAATTCCTCCCCGGTGATATTTTGAATGCCTTCCAGCCTGTAAGTCTCATTCTTTGGCACTATATTTAACAGAGCTTTTCAGCTATTCATAGGGTTTTCAGTGACTAATTAATTGTTTTAAGAGTGGACTGCTGAGTCCTTATCCCTAATCTGTCTTCGTCTGAAAATTCAGCTGAAACCTGTCCACTATGGGTGTCCCTGCTGTTATATGAAATACTGGTGGGATAGCTTTCAGTATCACAGCAATGCACAATCCCCCACAGTACAACAAGCTGACAGACACATGGAAGTAATTAATTTACACTCAGGATAATTACTGATATGTGTGGAATACTGCCATTTTATTAACTGCTTTCTTGTTTTGTAGATACTTTCTTTCTCTTTTCCTTTGTGGTTTAATGATTTTCTTTGTGGTATGCTTTGGGGTTTTTCTATTTTTGTGTTTGTGCTTCCACTAATGATTTTTGCTTTGTGGTTATTATGAGGGTTATATAGAACATCTGTGTTAGTCAGCTTGTGTTATCAACAAACACCTGAAATATTCAACTTATAAAAAGAATAGGTCTACTATGGCTTACACCTTTGGAGGTTCTGGTCCATGAATTCTTGGCCCCATTACTTTGGGCCTAGGGCAGGAAAGCAAGTATACATGATGGAGCATACCATTCACCTCATGGTTAGGAAGCAAAGAGTGAACAAGGAGGGGACCTGAGTTCTTCAATATTCTTAAGGACATACTCCCAGCAACCTAAAAACCTACCACTGGCCCCCACCTCTTAAAAGTTTTACCAACACAATAGCACCATGCTGGAGACCATACCTCTAACACATGGGACTTTAAGTTTGTTGGTGTTGTTAGATGCCATTGAATCAGGTCTGAGTCATAGCAAGCCTCACAGTGTTTTCAATGGCTGATTGTTTCGAGATTGCTTCAAGAGTGGATTGCCACGTCCTTCTCCTGTTTTTTGCTAAGGTGCTGGGGATCAAACCTGGGTCCTCAGAGAGTGCTGAGCAGTACTCTACCAGCTGAGGTAAACCCCAGCCTCAAGACTTAAGGAGATGTTCAAAATCCAAACTACGGCAACATCTTATACTTAGAATAGCCCATTTCAATAACAACTTAACTTTGATTGCATATAACAATTCTATACGTTTACTTCTTCACACCATCTTATATTTTTTGTGTCCAAATTCACATAATTTTATAATGTACATCCCTTGGCAATTTATTTTAGCTATGTTGTTGCTATGGTTGTTGTCGTTGGTAGGTGCCATTGAATCAGATCTGACTCATAACAATCCTATATACTTATTCATACGTTTTTCAACGGTTGACTGTTTCAGGATTGCTTTGGGAGTAGGTCACATCCTTCTCCCATGTTTGTGGTGCTGAATATCACACCTAGGGCTTCAGAAAATGCAGAGCAGCACTCTACCAACTGTTGTTGTTACGTGCCGTCGAGTCAGTATCTGACTCACAAAGACCCTATGTACAACAGGAGAAACACTATTATCAGTGCTTCTCTGCTGTTCATAGGGTTTTCAGTGGCAGGTTGATTTTTGGGAGTGGGTTGCTGGGTCCATCTCCCAAGCCTACAGCACCTGGTGTTCCCAGGTGGTCTCCCATCCAAGGACTAATCAGGCCCGACCCTGGTTAGCTTCCGAGATCTGATGGGATCAGGTGCCGCAGTGGCATGGCTGCAGGCCGGCTTCTTGATGGTGTCCTATAATTCCTGTGTCCTTTCTTCACTCTTTTTCAGTCTTTTGCCTTGTTGCTCCTCTGGATAATTTCAAACGTTCTGCCTTTGAACTCACTGATTTTTTTCTTCTTCTACATGATTCAATCTGCTGTTGAATCTTTCTTTTGAATTTTTAAGTTCAGATATTGAATTCTTCAATTCCAGTATTTCCATGTGTGTTTTAAAAATTGTTTCTTATTTCTTCATCAAACATCTTGCTTTGTTCCTATATTGTTTTCTAAATGTCATTGAATTTTCTATCAATAAATTCTTCACTGAACTACTTCAAGGGAATTAGTCTGAACTTTTTCAAAGTCATGATTATGTCTCCATTTCTATAGGATCCATTATTAGACATTACTTTCTATTGGTGATGTCGTGATACCCTGATTTTTTGTAAATTTTTCATCGTTAACTATAAATTTAAGGGGACAGTCCTCCTTTCTCTCCACTGCAAGTGTTCTTTGGCAGGGATAGACCATCACAGTTTAGATTAGCCTATAATTCTTACAGGGCCAGCTGGTGATTTCCCTGGGCAGAAAGATTATTGTGGATTCTTCAGGTAGCTGAGCCACTGCCTTTACTATGATTTCAGGTTAGGTTGGGCTGATAACCATGTCCTGCTGTCTGGTTCTTGTTAGGTTCTTGCTAGGTTCTTCTATCAGGTGGAACTTCTTGCTGGGTGATACAGTGACTTCTGTATGGGCCCATCACAGGATGTAATCTCAGGCTTCATGATTCTATTTGAGATCTGCAATTAGGCAGGGATACAGGCTAGCCTCTCACATTATCTGTGGTAGATACTTGAAATACATGGGACAAGAATCTATGCTCTTTAGAAATGCATGATCAGGCACTGCTGTCATGTCAAGGTGGATCATGAGATGTGCTTTTGGCTAAGTTGAGCCAGTGTTTGACCTCCCAGGTCAAGCAGATCTAGCCCCTATGCTTCTCTGAAATGAGCAGAGGTGGGAATCTCCCTGCCTGGGTGAGGTTGCTGGAGTAGGCTCTGAGGTTAGACATAAAGTCTAGGGACGTGAGCTATGTTGAACTATGTTCATGATTTTAAAGGCGACCAGCTCAGCTTTGTGGAAGGGCTGTGAAGTTGGCTGGTATCTCTGATTAGGCAACATAACTGGCAGAAACACAGAGGTCCCAGCAAGACCCCCTGCATTATTCACTGTACCATCTTCCTCTTTTCTTTCTCTACCACACCTTCGGGGTATCTAGCCCATTCCCTTACCCCAGTGTTCCCTATGAGTTGAGACTAGGGTGGGCTTCCTTAGCACATCAGCTAAGGAAGTTAGATAACGGGGTCTAGTTCTCTTTACCCTAAGCTCAGGGGAACATCATCCATCTGGTGTTGTGCCAACTTGAGAAATGTGAAGAGGCAGCATGGTTGAACTGAATCTTTTTCCTTGCTCTTCTAATTCAGTTTCCATTCAGTTCTGTGGAATGTCCAATTGTATCTGGCTTGTTTCCAAATACTGCAGTTTTTGGAAAAGATGCTCTGGTCTGTAAATAGCTGCTAGTTGAACTTTCTGTAAGGGTAAGTGGAGTCCACCTATTCTGTCATCTTGCTAATGTCCTCTAGTGTGCAGAAAATTCTTGATATTCTGTTTGAAACAACTGGGTTTTTTGTTTTTGTTTTTGTTTTTGTTTTGTTTTTGAGTAAGAAAAAAATTGGCCTGGTATTGTGAGAGGAAATATTATTTCTCAGGCCTCAAAACTGCTCCAGCAATCCTGAAGCACTCTCAGACTAAGATTATAGAGCAGATGAATAAATAATGGTGACAATACAGCCCAAGGACCATCACCATCTGGTTTGAGAACGGAATTCAGGTAAATAGTAATTTTTCCTTTTAACTGTTGGGAAAAGAAAAAATAATTTTTCATTCCACCTTCAGGACCAGATTCCAACTATGAAGACTGTCCTCAGGAATTAGAATAAAAACATAGGCTCAAAAATGAATCACAGGTCATTTTTATGTGTCTCTAGTTATATTTTATTTTTCATTATATATGTGCCTGGCTTATTTTATCTTTATTATGTTGACAACTTGGGTACTTAAGTCTGATATGAAGAAATCCAAACTTCATATCACTAATGCAATAGAGTGGAAAATTGAGTGGAAAGATGTATCCATTTCATTACAAGCCCTCAATATAATACGAAGTTCTGCTATCTATGGTGCATATTTCATGCACTATGCACTAAGATATAGCTCTTAAAGATTTTGAAAAATATTGCTAAATGGTTCATTAGAAATTACTTTAATATTTTATGTGTCTGTTTATGTCACTAGATCTCAATAGAAGTGATTTTGCCTTACAAAGAATATTTGTCAGTATCTGGAGTTTTTGTTTTCATTTGTCCTTCTTTCTCTCCTCTCTCTCTCTCTCTCTCTCTCTCTCTCTCTCTCTCTCTCTTCAGTTGTCAGTACTTGGAAGGTTTTGTGCTCTTGGTATCTAGTGTTCAGAAGCTAAAGATGCTGTTGAGTATTCCACAATGCACAGGACACACAACAAAGGATTATCCAACCCAAAATGTCAATAGTGTTGAGGTTGAGAAACCTGAGCATAAGCTTATGTGTTACTTGTGGATTTATATCCACTTATTGCAAAATAAACACAAATTCTTGATAAATTAGCTTATTTTGCTTGGTAGGAAATTTACCTATATCAAAAATATCACACAAAGAAAATATATTGCTTCCAATATTTTCATGCTTATCAGAATCCTACATGGGATAAAAATCTGCTCAAGGATGTAAGAATGGATATAGAGAAAAGGAGGAATAATCATTAAGGCAAAGTTTGATGTTTATGTCTTATGGATATAGAAAAGACCTATTGTAAAACAGACTTGAAATACTAATAATATTGCTTTTAATGCTTTACTCATACTCCTTTTTGATAGCAAAAAAAATATTTTTTTAAGTAAACCAAAATCAAAGATGAGGTTTTTAAAATATACCTATGTATCAAGTTTTCCCACCTATATTCTTAAGCAAAAATAACTTTCTCCAATGTTTTAACTGAAGATCCATAAAAATGGCATTCTTGAAAATGTGGTGCTAATATAATTGATTGGTGCTGGGATTTAGCTCAGTTGGTAGAGCGCTGCACTGCAGTCTCTGAGGTCTCGAGTTCAATTCCCAGCACTGCAAAAATGGGAGAAGGGCCTGGCAATCCACTCCCAAGGCAATCCCGAAACAGTCAGCCATTGAAAATCCTATGAGGGTCACTATGAGTCGGATACCGACTCGACGGCACCTAGCAAATATAATTGATCAGGTCTTTAGTTGTTTTTGAAAATAATTGAGGATAACTGAATCCACTGTAGCTGATTTGTGAAGAATAAGATCTTTTAGAAAATGCTATGCAGTTTACAGAATATCTTGGAGTGTCCATGTATTGGACTTGAGCCTACAACAAGGAACAGGACAGTGAGGAATAAAGCCAAAAGATACTACCAGACTTAGATGCTAAAATGCCACCATATCAAGTCAGAAACTTCACTGTTGCTTCAGAGTTGTGTCTCTATCATTCTTTTTACCAGGAAACACACACACTCTTTCTCTCTGTACAAAGCCACTCTCCTATTGCTCTCTGCCACCTCAAAATCAATATAAGGGGGTCAGCTTGGTGGATCAGCTGCCCCATTTGAACCCAGCCTAAGTTAGCCAACTCCCAATTCACTCCTAGAAGCATGAGCAAAAGATTAACTGAATCCCACACATGTGAGCGGGGCTGGAGTTTAGCTCAGTTGGTAGAGTGAAGCTTTGTACTCTCTGAGACCCTAAGTTTGATCCCCAGCACTGCAAAAATGGGAGAAGGATGTGGCAATCCACTCCCAAAGTAATCCTGAAACAATCCACCATTGAAAACCCCATGAGGACCACTATGAGTTGGACCTGACTTAACAATACCTAACAAACAAAAACAAACATTATTGCAACAGTAAGTTACTGATACAGAGACAAACTGGTCTGGGGCAAAAATAAAAGCTCAGAGGTGTTAGGAACCACAGCTCCTTTAATTATGCAGTTTTTCACCCTTAGTTTGTGGCTTTTATTTTGTGGTGCACTATGGCTGCTTAGCCGTCATATCCAAATTCTAGTTAGTAGGGAAAAATGAAGAAACAAATGCTCTTTTTGAGGAAATTTCTTGGAATTTAGTTATAATCACATTAAACCTCAGAGTTATGGCTAGAAAGTATCACATTTATTCTTACCTATGCCTGAGAAAAACTGAGGCCTTCATCACTGAAGAAGGGAAGGACAGATGCTGAGGACACTTAAAAGCCACATGTGTCAATAAAGCATAATGACAGAAAAAGGTTAGGCATTTTCCTCACTTTTATCCAGATTTAGGGCTCTTACCAAATGAAGGCAGTGTTCTAAATTTCAGGTACATTTATTTCTGGATAGATTGCTAAATTATAATAATAATTAAAGAAATATTAACATTCATAAATCCAAAGTAGAATTTTTTCTATGGAATTTTACTGCAATTCTTTTTGCCAAAGGACAAAGACTTCTCTTGGTCATAGTCCCAACAGAATACTCCAACTGCCTAAATAATTCAGTAAGTGTCAACAAGTGCTAGAACAAAGCAGCATTCATTTTTCTCTTAAATGGTCACCAAGCATAATAACAAGTTCTGTCTTGGTTGAAAGACTAACTTTGACAACACTTTGGGTGTATAATAAAAGACTAGAAGCAAAAGAGGAATAGTGTCAGCACTTGCTTATAGGGCTACTCCTCCACTGTACAACTCACCCAGCCATTATCAGCTATGTTGTTGAGGAAGAAATCTAAAAGTTTTTGAGTTGTTATTGTTTAGGTGCCATTGAGAGTCAAGACCTACTCATAATAACCTGTGTACAACAGAACAAAACACTCCCTGACACTGTGCCATGCCTGACACTATTTCAGCGCTTCTCTGTTATTCGTAAGGTTTTCAATGGCTGATGTTTCAGGATTGCTTCGGGAGTAGATTGTCATGTCCTTCTCCCATAGTTCTTGAGTAAGGAATCTGAAATTAATAAGAGAAAATGTGTCAATAATTTAAACTAGGATAGTTAAACTAGGTTCCAGTAATTTAAACTATAACTTCCCTATTCTTGAAGTCTTAATTCCAAAATCAAATCCTAAATTCACTTGAGTAGAACTGTATTTTTAAGGATGTTAAAGACATTAAGGGGGGCTGAGATTTAGCTCAGTTGGTAGAGCACTGCGCTGCAGTCTCTGAGGACCCGAGTTCAATTTCCAGCATTGCAAAAATGAGAGAAGGGCCTGGCAATCCACTCCCAAGGCAATCCCGAAACGGTCAGCCATTGAAAACCCTATGAGGGTCGCTATGAGTTGGATACCGACTCGACGGCACCTAACAACAAAGACATTAAGTGAAATTTAAAGCACAATCACACACACACACACACACACACACACACACACACACACAATCAAAATAATTTCCCCACCAGCTCCACCTGCTTATTTTTGTTTCTCAGAGAGCTGGTCTTCATAATCCCTGCAGAGTGTGCACTGGAGCAAATTACTAGCTGCATGTAACTGAAACAAGTGTAGACAGTTGACTTCAGATGGGAAAATCATAGAGGTCTCTCTTCCAGAAATTTATAATTGAGACACAGCAAACTTAAGCACTAAAACTGAGGACCTGAAAGAATTATAGGATAGCCATTTGCTACAGTACGCCTGCCTAGGTGTTGAAGGTTAAATTTCAGAGAGAATAAAGAATGAAACAAACAAAAAGAGAAAGAGAGAGAGCATTTATCTCAGCTTCTGATGACTTTCCTACACCCTCACAAAGCCAAGTCACTCAGCCCCTCACTTCCTTTATCATGAATTCTTCCCTTGTGGCTGCAGTCTATATTTATCCTTTTCTCTTCTGTGCTCCCAAATCAATTTTGCAATCTCTGCCACAGCCTATCACTCTGTTGTGATTCTGTTCCTGATTCCTTTTTGCATTCTCAGGACCTAACAAAGTCTTTACTGAATGTTAAACAAATGATTGAGTGAACACAAGAACAGCATAGTAGTAAATGCAAATTAATATAATAAAAATTATGCATGGATATAGTTTAGACTGGAGAGTTGACAGGATTTGAATTAGAGTTAACCAACCAAGCTCGTAGCTCTGAGTTGAGTAGGCTGGAACATTCATCTACGAAAATATAGCTCAGCTGGGCTTGGTAGCACACACCTATATTCCCAAGACTTGGGAAGATCATAAGTTTGAGGCCAGCCTAGCCTACATACCTACATAGTTCCAGGCCAACCTGAGCTACATAGCAAGACACTGTCTCAAACAAAACATAATAAAAATACTCAAAAACTCATTTAAAATGAAAATAAGAAATGGTGATTACAATTTCCATTTTTTTCCTTTATCTAAAGTCTCTAAGGAAATGCAACAATGTTGTGACCTCCTCCATACAAATCCTCTGCACATACACATGCATGGAGTGGCAATGAGACATCATGGTGAGGTACAAGGAGACAGCAGTCTCAGTAACACCTACCTGGTCAGAGAGGCAATTCACACCTTGGGAGATGTCCTGATCATTGGCTGCATTCTGACAGCTGCACTGCTAAAATATGAATAAAGAGCAAAATGTGGGCTGATGTCAAAGCTTCTTGGATTTCCTCGACACATGAAGAAATCAACAAACATAAAAGCAAACCCATCATATAATTTTCCTCATCAGAATTCACACATTGAAAAGTAAATATCCAGTGATAATTCAATGGTATGGTAGGCATTTATATCTTGTGAACATTTTGTATGTTATATTTGTGAAAAAAAATGAAATGAATTTCCATGTCTCAACATTATGTATAAAGGAAAAATCATTCATAAAGAGCAATAAGTTAAATTTACCATTAGTAATCATATATATAATTAAGTTCAAAGAAGAATTAGATACTAGTAACTAAACACAACAGAATTTCCTAATGTTTCATTCTAGCACTACTTTGATTCAGGTGACACTGCTGTAGGAAACAAAATAACAGGCAGTAATCATGTTCACAAATGATCTATAAGAACAATTCTGTTTCTTAGTCCTTCTCTAAAGTGGAGATGTTTAAAGGTAATTGTTATAATCAGTACTTTCTGTAGCCACAGTTGGGATATAAGTGAACTCAATAATTTATGCCTTTCTCTGAGGCATTTGAGAAATAATAAAACAAGAAAAATTAAGGTGTATTGGGAGTTAAGATGTCACCTTTTTTATTCTTTAAGCCAATATGGAGGAATGTGGCTTAAATGTGTAATGACCATGTGTTTCTAATATCGAACCCCAGAATTAAACAGATTGATCTACTCTGTCTTAGGCAGGGCTGAAATGCACAGGCCTTTCACAAGGTCAGAGCCAGCCTACAATAACTTAACAGCATGGAGAAGCAGACAAGAATATATATATATATATATATATATATATATATATATATATATACATATATATATATATACATATATATATACATATATATACATATATATACATATATATATACATATATATATATATATATATCCTGTAGACAGAAATCCCATGAAAAATGGGAATGGAAGGCATAGATCCACATGTTATGTCTAGTGCCTTTTCCCATCTCATCAGTAGGTAAGAGTGAAGGGCAAAAGAGTGGAGAGCAAGTGTGAAGACAAACAATAGTGACATCCAGAGAATAAACACAAATTGAGCTGGGCATAGTGACACATGCCTGTAATCCCAGTAGCCCTAGAGGTGGAGGCAGGAAGATTGTAAGGTTGAGGCCAGAGGCAGGCTGCATAACTTAGTGGGATCCTGACTCAAAACAAAACAAATAAATTTAAAATGGTTGAGGGTGCAGTACAGTGGTAGAGGTCTTGCAAAGTATGTCTGAGGCCCTGGGTTCAACCCCCAAGTACTACAGGGAAAAAACACAAATTGAGACATACATATTAATTCATCTCTTCCAACAAGGATGGAAACATCAGCAATTGGGAGGCAGTATTCCTCCACTCCCAAAAGGTATTTTGTTCTTTGCTGGTCTATAATTTCTTTCTTCCAAACCACATTGTAATGAACAATATCTATTTTCCCAGCTGAAGTATAAATTCCATGAGGGTAAGGAATGTATTTGGATTTTTCACTGTATTTCCAACATCTAGAACAAGGCCTGTTATAGAGTAGATGCTTAAGGCTTATTCATTGAATGAATGAATGAATGCACGAGTAACTGAATATGAATAATATCCCAGCGTGACTCTGAAAATTCTCAGAGGTAGTGCATGGGAGATAGCACTATAGTCACAGAAACCTGATTTCTCCCTTTGTATGTGCTCTTTTAAGCACAGCTCTGGTTGTATCATCTCTCTCTCTCTCTCTCTCTCTCTCTCTCCCCCTCTGTGTGTGTGTGTTTCTGTGGGTCACACCACACACCACACACACACACACACACACACACACAAGGCCATTTGTGATGGGATAACTGAGTCTCCTACTGAACACAGCTCATTCATAACTGTGTAGCCAGGAAGATTTGCAGGCTGATGAACAAGGGGACTAGCTAAACAATGGCGGACTCTCTCAAAGTGATGGTGCCTGAGGGTGTAGAAAATATGGAGGATAGCATCAATAAATGAAGAGGAAAAAAATTAACCAATCAACAGCAAATTTGCTATTTGCTCCTTTTATGCAGATAAGTTATTTTTCAAGTTACAACAGTTTGTAACACTTTAGGAGCAGGGCGAGGGCCAGGTATTCTCATTTAATATTAGAGTATATTTACTGTGAGCATCAAACTTGTTGTTGTTGTTGTTAGGTGCTGTCGAGTTGGTATCCGACTCATAGCAACCCTCATAGGGTTTTCAATGGCTGAGTGCTTCGGGATTGCCTTGGGAGTGGATTGCCAGGCCCTTCTCCCATTTTTGTGGTGCTGGGAATTGAACTCAGGACCTCAGAGACTGCAGCGCAGCGCTCTACCCACTGAGCCAAATCCCAGCCCGAGCATAAAACTAGGTAGTATAAAAGGCATTTGACAACTGATTCGAGTCACACAGATCTTAGTTCTGACCGTGCAATAGTTATCTTAGTTAAATTACTTAATCTCTCAAAGCTCAGTTTTTCATTTGGAAAATGGGGAAAATGTTGGCTACTTCAACAGAGTTAGGAATTGAGCCAACAAAGGACAAGTAACGTACATAGGAAAGTGCCTGAAAGGCATGCAGGCAGCGGTGAAGAAATGGTAGCAACTGTTATTCTAAGTCTTAAAACTCTAAACTGCAAATCACTAAGTGAATGTAAGGGATTATTATCATTACTATTATTGCAGGAAATTTCAGTGCTTTTTAACAAAAAGGCAAGGGCCTAGCCTAATAGAGGATGTTTTGTTCTGAGTCTATTTATTACACAGAAGCTAACAGCTGTGCATTAATGGTTGCCTCATTTCCCAGTGGGATGTGAGCTGTATTATAACAGAAAGGGTTATCTCCTCATTAGGCATATAAGGTGTGTTGTGAAGCAGAAAGGCCCATGTCAATGTGCTCAACTGCCTGCTATCACTTGTCATGTTGTCATGTGTTAAGTCAATAAAGACATATAAATTCATAACAATTTAGGTGTTGTGATTTTTAAACTTTGCTTTTTAAAAATTTCTCTTAAAACTATAGTTTTATTTTAGCTGTGAGTCTAGATGTTTAGTATGGGACATTGTCACTGCTATGTATTTCAATACAGAACCATTGTAATTAAGATTTCAAGTGACTTTGGTTCTGAAATGCATTGCCTCTGGTTTGCCTGATGCACAATGTATTCATTGTTGTGGCTCATTTTGCATAAATCAATCTCGTTAATATCTTATTCATCTTCTTGCTTTCCACAGTCTTGAATCAAGTTAATTCTCAGGAGGAGGAGGCGTCAGTATTCAGGCAGCTAGAAAGATCTGCATAATTTTACTTTGTTGTTCAATAAAATCGGTACTATAGAAGGTTACATGAATATTAGCAAATCTTAAGTCTGCTACCTCTTTGTTTCTCTGGGAAACAGGAACATAGATTTGTGTCTACATAGAATGTGCAGAGAATGGGAGCAAAGGAGTTAATGAAAAAAAACTGGGCATCCAAGCTGTGACAGTGAATCATAGTCAATTCCCTTCATGGACTTTCTTCTTGAAGTCCCAGTTTGAAAAGAATTAAAATGGAAGCAATGCTCATGTTAAAATTTGTAGCAATAGATAATATATTTTGGTCACATATTAGAGATGCAGAACTATCACTGTCTAGGTGCTGAAAACCATCCTAGTTGGTGACATGGAGTGGACACAGGTGCAGGATTCCCCAGCTGGCCTTTGTTCGAAACTATAAAAAAAAATTCCTCAGAAAACAAAGTGAAAATTGCTAAAAGAGGAAAACAGTTTTCCATCTTGGAAAGAAGTATCCACATATAATGACATCTGCAGTCAAGCAAGGTATGAGTCTCTGCAAGGATACTTTTTCTTACTCCCCACAGAAAGTTTTGTGTCCTTAAACCTTGTGATCTCAAAAACATTGTTGTTTCTTCCCAGCCTATTCTACTCTGTTGCTGCTGTTGGTAGGTGCCATCGAGTTGGCTCCAGTTCATGGCAACATTCATAGGGTTTTCAATGGCTGGTTGTTTGGTTGTTTCAGGATTGCTTCGGGAGTGGATTACCATGTCCTTCTCTCTCTCTCTCTCTCTCTCTCTCTCTCTCTCTCTCTGCAGTGCTGGGGATTGAACCCAGGTCCTCAGAGAGTGCAGAGGAGCAGTCTGACAACTGAACTAAACCCCTGCCCATATTCTACTCTAGATATCATCTATCTATATAGAAAGTAATAGGCCTTGTGTCAGTGCCCCTCAATCTTCTCTACAGAGTTTACCAACCAAACAGTTCTGGAAGTAGAAACCTTTCTTTATATTTGCATAAAGCACAAGATAACTGGAAAAAACCCTACTACCATATATTAACACTTAATACCCTCATCTACTCCTGATTTCCTATCTTCTACATTTGTATTGTCTGCAGCCATAGCACCTTGGGATCCAATCCCACCTGATCTCAGAAGCTAAGCAAGGTCAGCCTGGTTAGTCCTTGGATGGGAGACCACTTGGGAATACCAGGTGTTGCAGGCTAGGGAGAAAAACCTAGTCACCCACTCCCAAAACAATCTGCCATTGAATCTGCCATTGAATCTGCCATTGAAAACCCTATGAATAGCAGAGAAGCACTGACAATAGTGCCTGGCATGGCACAGTGTCAGGAGTGTTTCGTCTGTTGTACATAGGGTCAGTATGAAGCAGACCCACCTCGAAGGCACCTAACAACATTTATAGTGGAACAATAATGGAGTTTATAGGTAGATCATTGAAATATTCTAAATTTATCTGTTGTTGTTGTTGTTGTTGTTGTTGTTGTTGTTGTTGTTGTTGTTATTGTCGTTAGGTGCCATCGAGCCGGTATCTGACTTATAGCAACCCTACGTACAACAGGGGAAACACTATTAGTGCTTCTCTGCTATTCATTGGGTTTTCAGTGGCAGATGACTTTTGGGGAGTGGGTTGCTGGGTCCTTTTCCCAAGCCTCTGGTATCTGGTGTTCCCAGGCAATCTCCCATCCAAGTATTAACCAGGCCTGACCCTGCTTAGCTTCCGAGATCTGACAGGATCGGATGCCACAGTGCTATGGCTGCAGGCTAAATTTATCTGATGAACATTTATTAGGCACCACCTGTGCCAGGCTTTTTACCAAATTAGGAAAGCAAAGTCAAATTCATTCACTTATGCATAAAAACATATTGGGTATTAGACTTCCACTTTGTGTCATGATGGAGTAACATTGGACTTATTCTTCCACTATAAACAACCAAAAAATCAGACAATTTTTTTCTGACAATTTTTTTCTGTTTTTTTCAGACAATAACAGAGAGCACTGGTTTTACTGCTTGGAAAATAAGAAAAACAAATGAGCTACACAATTGCTGCAGTTTTCTTCCTCAGAGCAGTTTCCTGACAACCCAGACATGTGGAACTCAGGAAGAAAACATGAACTCAGTGAGCTGAGGAGGCAGAGGAGCTTGGGGATATTAGGGGCCTGGAATTAACACACTGTGCAACCAAAAGGAAGCCATGCAGATCTACAGAAATTTGTGTAGTGCCTCAGGTACTTGCTGAGCATAAAATACCTCTCTCCTTGTTTTTTAGGTGGCCATCTTCTTCCTATGCCTATGCCCATTGTCCCCCCTCCATGCCATGCCTTCATGTGAAAATTTCCCTTTTTTTAAATAGGAACATCAGTCATATTGAATTAGGGTACCCTAATTTTAGGTTGATTACCTCTGGTAAGACCCTGTCTTCAAACAAGACCACATTCTGGGGTCCTGGGGAGTTAGAACTTTGACCTACGAACTTGGAAGCTAGCATGGGGGATACAATTGGACCCATGAGAAAACTTTGCAAATCTATTGACTCATAATTCTGTATCTGGTGAAAATATGCTTCAAAAATGAGAATAAAATAAACACTTTTTCAGATAAAACTGAAAAAAATATTTTTGGCAACCAGAACTCTATAATACTAAAGGACATCCTTTAGACTGAAAGCAAATGCTACATAGAATGTCAGGTCTTCAATAAGAAATGAAAAACTCTGAAAATGTTAAGTACAAGGGTAAATACAAAGGTCTGTTTTCTTTTTTCCCCTAATCTCTTTAAAATACAATAGCTTGACTATTAAAGGAAAAAAAGATAAAATTGATCTTTATATTTGTAATATATGTAGAAGAAAATATATGACAAGAGCACAAAAGATTTATACTATTATAAGTATCTTCAATGTTAGCAGAAACAGTACAAAGTTGATTTCCTGAAGGCTGTCATAAATCAAGAATATAACATAATCATGGGGCAACCACCAAAAGAATAGAACAAAGAGCTAAAAAGGAGGAGGAAATGGAATTGTAAAAATTATCAATTAAACCAAAAGAAGGGAGGAAATTCAAAAGAAGACCAAACCAAACAAAGTAAAATGGATGGGAAAAATAGAGAACTAGCAAAAGGTAGAGGGCTTAGACCTAAACACAGCAGACTGTATTTGCTGTATCTGTCCACAATATCTCCCATGGTCTATAATGCATCTGCATTAGTTTGCTAGAGTTGTTGTAAATACCACACAGACTACATGGTTTAAACAACAGCAATTAATTTCTTCATAGCTCTGCAGGGGACATGTACAAAATCCTGGTGTCAGCGGGATTGGTTTCATTCTGAAGACTCTCTCGTTGACTTTAGAGGACGATCTTCTCCCTGTATCTTTATAAATTCTTCCCTTTGTGCATGTCTCTGTTCTAATCTGCTCCTCTTAAAATGACATACCAGATTAGGGCCCACCCTTAACACTTTATTTTATCTTAACTCTTTAAAGGCCCTATCTTCAAATATAGTCACGTTCCAGAACACCAGGGGGGCAAATGAACTTAGAGCAGGAGGGAACACAATTCAGTCTCTGCTGTTCACCTGAGGAGGAGTTGTTTCTCCATCCTTTTGAATTCATGTTCTTAGTGTTTTGGCCAATAGATCGTAATAGAAGTGACAGTATTAGTCCCAGGTCTGGTCCTGATCTGACATGGCAGTATGCTTTAAATTGTAAACTACTAAGCAATAAAAGGGATTAAATGACTGGTAGACTCAATTTGGATGAACTTCAAAGTCAGTATACTGAAAAAAACAAGTTCAAAAGAATGAACACTTTATGATGTTGTTTCTATGACGTTCAAGAATGGGCAAAAGTAATTTAATCTGAGAGAAATTAGAACCATGATTCCCTCCATTTAGGGGAGAATGGCTTGACTAGAAGGGATGGGTGAGGAACTTTCTTGGGGATGGAAATATCTATAATTTTGTTGGCTACAAGGATGGAGATATTTAAGACTTAGCACACTGTAAACTTAGGGCCTATAAATTATACTGTATGTGTTAGTTTATTATTTTTTACTTTTGCTTTTCTTCAGTACCAGGGGGTTCAACCCAGGGCCTTGCACATGCTGAGTACATTCTACCACTGGGCTGCACACTCAGCTCCCCACTCCTTTTTCTTATTTTGAGACAGGATCTTGCTAAATTGCATAGGCTACCTCTGGTTTTGAACTTCAGATACTCCTGCCTCTACCTCCCAAGTAGCTGGGTTTACGGGCATGCACAACAGTGCCTGGCCCAATTGCTGTTGTAACACATTATAACAAATTCAGTGGCTGAAAACAACATAGATGTATTATCTTACAGTTCTAGATATTAGAAGTCCAAGGTAGGCCTCATTGTGCAAAAATCAAGAAGTCAGCAGGGCTGATACCTTCTGGAGATCTAAAGGAAAATCCATTTTCTTTCTTTCTCCAGCTTCTAGAGACTTCCCACCTTCCTGGGCTTATAAACTCCTTCTGTCATCAAAGCCATCCAGAGCCAGTCAGGTCTTATAGACATTGCATCACTCTGACCTGAATCTTCTATGTCCCTCCTCCACATAGAAAGGACTAATGTGAATACAGTGGGCTCATCCAGATAATCCAGGTTAAGTCCTTTATTTAAAGTCCATTTATAATTCCATCTTAATTCCATCTGTAACTTCAATCACACTTGTCAGGTAATAATAATAGAATCTCAGGATTAAGACATAGACAGCTTTGGGGTGTCATTATTCAGCCTAACATTTTATCTAAATTAACTTCAATAAAAGTGGTAGTTGTCAAAACTGTTGGAGCCAGATGCCATAACACATGCCTGCAGTATCAGCAACTCAGCTGGATAAGGCAGGAGGATCGAAAGTTTGAGGTCCAAGGCAGCCTGCAGAACTTAATGAGGCCCTGTCTCAAAATATGAAAAAAAGGGGGAGGTGTGTGGTGCACTTGCTTAGCATGCACATGCATGAAACCCTGGGTTCAACCCCCAGCACTGCAAAAAAGAAAGAAAGAAAAAAAAACAAAAAAAACTCTAAGTGCTTAATATATGCCAGTCATTATCCTAGATGATTCGTATGTACAATTACATATTTATTAATTTTTGTCTGTCTCTTCTACCTGAATTTAAGCTTCATGAGTTTAGGAAAGTTTGTTTGGGTTATTATTATTAGAACAGAATCTAGCACATAGTATATCTCAAGAAAAAATTTGTTGAGGGAATATTAATTCTAACAATGAATTTTATCTTTTTTTGCTGATTTTATTGACAGTGTTAAGCTGATTTATTGGCAGAATTTTATGCAGACAAAAGTCACAGAAACTAAGAATTTACAAACTCTAGTTTAAAAAAAAGTGTTTGTCAGTCTTAGAACACCATCATCATTTTACAGACATCACACTCCTTATGCCAGGGCCCAGCGGACACAACCATCCATTGAAGGAGTCAGCCTTTATATTATAAAAAAGAAATTCTCTCAGGGAATAACATGGTTCAGAAGTACTCAACAATTTATTTTGGTTATTTATATTCTTAGTTTCAAACTAGAACATATATGGTTAAAAATACCATTAAAGAGAATTTATTTCCCTCTTTTTTATTAAATATTTTTCTAAAGGTTTATAAAAGTCAACACCAGAAAATATAATGCTTTTTTACCATCATTTCCTACACTTTTAAACAATTGCAGCCACAGTCTCTTTTATAACTTCATAATGTTAAATATGAACACATAAAGTCTTTGAAAAATATATTTTACTCTGTTTGGAGGAGAATAAAAGTATTGCTTCTTTCTGTTTTTCTCTGTAAGATATTTATGTTCCCTTAGGAAATAAAGGCAAAAACAATGTGTAAATGCATTAACAACTTCTGACCTCCCTTTACCCTGGTTTGTGTTTTGAATACCACAGCTAAGATTCTATGATTCTTTGTAACTCTATACATTAGGGAAAATTATTTATTCCATTAAATGTTGGGACAACTTTGATTAAATTTCTACTGTAGAGTGATCCTAACAGTTATTAGTACAGAGACATATTCTGTAATAATCTCCTTACTTCCAAAGATCTACTGATTAAAGATATCTTATTTTTAAAACATTTTCTGTTTTAAAGTTTGTATGATGTTTTCTAATATTAATGATCATAAGTAGATTGTTTTTGATCATAAGTAGATTGTTTTTCTTCAGAAAAATTTTCTTTAAAAATGTGTGCATGTATCCGTATGTATGTGTGTGTGTATGTCTGTGTGTTTCTAAAGTTTTTTTGTGGAAAGAAGCAAGAGCTTCAATACAATGGACACCATAGAGCTTTGAATAAAGAGAGTCAATGGAATTTGGTAGAATCAAGAATTTTAGAGGGAGGATAGGTTATTGTTAGGTGCCATTGAGTCAAGTCTGACTCATAGTGACCCTCTGTACAACCGAGTGAAATAATACCCAACACTGAGCCATGCACAAGATCTTTTTTATTCTTAAAACCATTATTGCAACTGCTGTGTCAGTCCCTATAGTAGAGGAGGGATATGGATACATTAAAAAGTGGAAGCTAATATTAAGTCACATCCAAGAAAAAAAAGCACAGAATTGTTAGAGAAACAACTTGCTGGATAAGGGAGAAACTGCAGAATCTCTATGCATGGCTCTGTACTTGGCACCATGAACTAGAAAAGGCAACTGATCTGTAAAAGCTATATGACATTGAAGAAGTAATAACAGATCAGATAATAATACTAATGAGGAATTTTTAATTCATTATAAGATATTGAATGATAAAATTTAGGTAAAGGATAAAGAATTGTCAATTAGAACATGAGTCTTTTAAATTTTTAAATTTTTTTAGTTTAATTTAATTTAATTAGCATATAATATAATGAGCTTCATTAGGGTGTTTTTGTACAATTGTATCATGTTCTGTGCTCATATTAACCCCCTCCTTGCCGTCCCTTGTTGCTGCCACTCTTCACCCTCCAAATAGACTCACATACACACACACACGTTTATATTAATTCTAGATCCCATGTATGAGAGGCAGCATGCAGTATTTGTGTTTCTGAGTCTGGCTTATTTCACTTAACAGGATGATATTTGAACAGAAGCCTTTGAAGGTCTAAGAAGCCTAGAGATAACTTAATGCACTTTCTCAAAGTCTCAGAATAAATATAGGCCAAGGAATAAAATAATGAGACCAGGGTGTAGAGATTGTTGGTTGTTGTTAGGTGCCTTGGAGTGAGGTCTAATTCATAGAGACATTATGTACAACAGATGACACTACCTGACATTGTGCCAGGTCCAGCAACATGTCAGTGCTTCCCTGCTATTCATAGGGTTTTTAATGGCCAATAGTTTGGGGAGTAGGCCACTGGGTCCTTCTCCAAAGCCTATATCACCTGTTATTCCCAGGTGGTCTCCCATCCAAGGACTAACAAGGCCCACCCTTGCTTAGCTTCCAAGATCTGACAAGATCAGATGCCAAGAGCAATAGGGATAGAGGAGCATTATAGAGAAGAAAGTACCTTTTAAAATGGAATGGTGATTTAAAAGAGGGGACAAAAGAAGCCAATTCAAACCAAAAAATAAAATGCAAACTAGAAATTATACAGAAAGCAAAAGAAGGAATCTAAGAACAACTTTGCAAAGGAATCAAAATGTATGTTTTTAAACTTCAAAGTGATAACCAGGTTCAAATTCTAAGGGAGTATTTTATAATCATAGAGCAAAAAGTACAATCAGTAAATTAAAAGACAAAGAGCAGAATGTCTTTGGTCACTGTTTAGAGCATTTAACATAGTGCCTTTAAAATGAGGAGCACTCAATTTTAAAACATATGTCTATTTGATATCTTTTGTAGACTTATTTTGGGAAAGGATAGGAAGATTTCCACTTTCAAGTTTCCCTTGAAGCAGATAGATAAAATATACTACATCAAATAACAATAACACACTGATATTCTAGACCCAACCAAAAGACACTAGAAAGTAAGATACAAATAGGAAAAAAAATTCTATCCTAAACATTTGAAGAAATTTGATAGTTTAATTGTAGAATCTGTGACCAAAAATAAAACCTGTATTCTATAAAATCCTGTGACAGGGAGTCCAATGGATTGCCCTTGAAATCTATCCACAGGAATGAATGCAGAGGAGGCTGGGTTCTAAGGCCAGTGGGTCTGACTCCTAAATGGGCAAAGAAGCGCCCTGCACACAGGAGCAAATACTCAGTGTAGGAAAAGGGAACCTGGTTTCTGTTATGCAAAATTCCTCTGGTTGATGTAAGGTCTCAGAGTGTTTTTAGGATATTACTTTCAAATATTGTGATCAAATAAAACTTACTAAGTTTCTAACTTGTTACTACTCAGCTCTATACACAGAATGATTCTTAACAGGCAAGGATATTAACAACATAAGCAAATAACCTAAGACAT
Source organism: Pedetes capensis (assembly GCA_007922755.1). NCBI lineage: Eukaryota > Metazoa > Chordata > Mammalia > Rodentia > Pedetidae > Pedetes > Pedetes capensis. Next base: position 34,201 of record VMDO01011200.1, read on the forward strand.
AGTGATTTCTCATTAACCTGGCCCTTAAATCTTTTATCTACTTGCTTCTTATTTCATTTTTCAAATTTCTACTTCAAACTACACACTGCAAATACTTCATCCCTAATCAATAATGCCAACAAAGTTATCTGCAATAGCCATGAGAAACATGGCACCCATAAAAGAAATTCAAAGTAGTCATCCTCTTAAAATCACAAACCTGTAAATGATATTTCAGGAATGAGTAATTAGTAAAAAACATATAATTAATTAAAAAAATAACTTGTTTTCTGCAGGCATTGCAATATGTAACACACGAATGCCTTTCTGACTTATAGGCTTGGAACATGAAAAATTAAATTAGTTTTCAAGGTTCATTACTGGAATTATCTGATCCACTAAAAATTAAACAATCAGTTGATTATCCTCAGTTCTTGTGTCATATGTGATAGATACAAGAACTGAGGGTAATTCTCTATTGTGATCATCTTGAACCACCCATTATAGTTCAGGACTATGGTAGTAAAAAAAAATTTCTTTGCCTGAATAAATGTCTTCAGATTCTGTTTGAAGTTCTCAACATACACAGTTCACTAATGCATTTTCACACTATTTACATGGCTCGAGTCTGGTGGAGGAAAAACATGATGCAGCTAAGAAGAAGTGCACCTCCAATTTAAAAGGATAATGAAAGACACAAGATGAAGTTGTTGTGTTCAGAAACGGGCCTGCCAAGGTTGATCATGACAATTAGAGAAGGGAAGACTACAAGTCTCGTCCTTGCCACCTGGCTGCCACATTGTATGCGGAATGAGAAGAAGTTAGACTGAACTGTGAACACATACAAACACTTATTTACAAGCAGGTACAGATGTTCCTGTAACTTAAAAACCTTCTTTCAGAGTATCCCTTTTATGAACCAAATGTGTCTCCCCATTCAGAAATTGAAGTCTAACTCCCAATGTGATGGTTTGTGGAGTTGGAGGCATTTGGGTCATGAGTAGGTTTAAAGGAGGTCATGAGGGTGGAACCCTCACTGATGACATTAGTGAGTACAAGAAGAGGAAGAGATGCTAGAGCTCTCTTTCTCAACCAAGTAAGGACATGGCCAGAAGGCAGGTATGTGCAAGTGAGGAAGGGAGTCCTCACCACAACCCAACCATGCTGGCATACTGATCTCTGACTTATCAGCCTCCAGAACTGTGAGAAATAAAAGATGATTACTTAAGCCACCCACTTTCTGGTATTCTCTTATGGCAGCCATGTTGTTAGTTATTGTTAGGTGCTGTTGAGTCAGGTCCAACTCATAGCTATCTTATGTACAACACTGTGCCAGATACATGATCTTTTTAATATTTGAGCCCATTTTTGCAGCCTCTGTGTTTCTTCTCATTTTGAATCATGCCATTTCTGCAAATGAAGGCCCTGTGGGCTTTACTTCATTCCTGTCATTAAGATTGACTCTTCTTTCAGGCAACTCTTTCCCAGTTGTTATTTGAACATCTTCCAAAATAGAGGGCTCATTTTCCAGCACTGTATTCGACAGTGCTTCTCTGCTTTTCATAGACTTTTCAATGGCAAATTGTTTCAGGGGTGGGCTGTCAGGTCCTTCTCCCTAATCTGTCTTAATCTGGAAGCTCAAGTGAAACCTATCAACCATGTGTGTCCTTGCTGGTAGCTGAGATACTAGTGGCATAGTTTTTAGCATCACAGCAGAATGCAAGGCCCCTCAGCACAAGAAACTGATAGGTACATGGGGGGTGGCAGCTATAGCTGACTAAAATGACCCTTGTCTCTAAAAATTTTCCTGTAGGGAACTCCAGAACAGATAGAATAATATTTTGAAGGCCGGATCAATAAGCCTTGTCACTATCCATTAGAGGAATCACAAATTACCAAAAGGAGTTATAGAACTAAGGGGCCACTTGAATATGTCATGTTGTATTTGCTGGCTGTTACCTGTATCCCTTTTTAAATAAAGAATAAAAATGCCTGTATTGCTTACTTTTGCATTTATGTATCCAAAATACCTGACAGAATAATTTACGGGAGGAAAGATTTATTTTAGCTCACAATTTCAGAGGCGTCAGCCCATCATGGTGAGGAGAGTGTGGCAGAGCTGAGTAGTTCACATCCTAGCGCCCATGAAGCAGAGAAAGGGAATAAAGGAAAAAGCCAAGGCAAGATATAACCCCAAGGACAAGCTACCAGTGACCTACTTCCTCTAACTAGGTGCTACCTCCTACTTTTCACCAACATTCAGTAATGCCATCATACTAAAATCCATAAGGGATCCATCCACTCATTAGGTCAGAATCCTCATGATCTAATCATCCCCAAAATCTTCCTCCACAAACAACACCCAGCGATGTTCTTTACTAATCTCCTGGGCATTTCTCAATCTAATTAAATTGGCAATTAAGATTAACCGCAATAATGCCTGTTTGACCATTTAGCCAAACATATACTGATTAAATATTTATAAATCCATCATACACTGAAAATATAAGTTGGGAATGCATTTAACATGCTTAACCATCATAGCTTAATCTAGCCTACCTTAAATGTACTCAGAACACTTACATTTGTCTGAAATTGGGCAAAATCATCTAACACAAAGCATATTTTTTTATAATGAAGCACCAAATATCTCATGTAATTTATTGAATGTTATTTTTAGGTACCACTGAGTCAGAGCCAACTAATAGCAACCCTAACTACATCAGAGTGAAACACTACCCAACATTGTGCCATGTACATGATCTTTTTTTATGTTTGAGCACATTGTTGCAGACACTATGTTTCTTCTCATTTTGAGCTGTACCACATCAGCAAAGGAAGATCCTGACGGATTTATTCCATTCCTGTATTTAAGGTAAATGGTACTTTGAGGAGGCCACTCTTCTCCAATCATCTTTTGAATATCTTCCAGCCTGAGGGGCTCATTTTCTGGTACTCTATATGATAGTTCTTCTCTGCTATTCATAGAGTTTTCAATGGCTAATTGTTTTAGGAGTGGGCTTCTGGGTCCTTTTCACTAGTCAGTCTTAGTCTGGAAACTCAGCTGAAACCTGGCCACCATGGGCAGCCTTCTGGTATCTGAAATACCAGTGACATAGTTTACAGCATCACAGCAACACTCAAGCCCCCACAGCACAACAAACTGATAGAATGTGGGAGAATTTACTGAGTATCATTTAAACCCCTATGAATAGCAGAGAAACATTGCCAGACATGGTGCTGCAAAATTAGCCCCCCGGGTTGGAAGGCATACAAAAGACGACTGGGGAAGAGTTGCCTCCTCAAAGCAGAGTCTACCTTAATACAGAAATGGACTAAAGCCACAGGAATGTCCATTTGCTGATGTGGCATGACTCAAAATGAGAAGGAACAACTGTAAACATCCATTAATAATTGGAACATGGAATGTACATAGTATGAATCTAGGAAAATTAGAAATCATCAAAATGGAAATGGAGCTCTACTACACTGCTGGTGGGAACGCAGGTTGGTGAAGGCTATATCCTTTCACTGTACCTCTTCTACCTCTAAACTGGGCAAATAATCCAAGAAACTCATCTTTACAAAGAAGAATATGGTATCAGGATTGAAGGGAGACTCATGCACAACTTCCATTATGCAGATGACATTTCTTGCTGAAAGTGAAGAGGATTTGAAACATTTGCTGATAAAGATCAAAGAACATATCCTTCAGTATGGATTGTGCCTCAACATCAAGAAAAGAAAAATCCATACAACTGGGTCAATAAGCAACTTCATTATAAATGGAGAAATGATTGAGGTTGTCCAAGATTCTGTTTCACTTGGTTTTACAATCAACACCCACAGAAGCAGCAGTCAAGAAATCAAAAGATGCACTGCATTAGAAAAAGTGGTTGCAAAAGACCTCTTTAAAGCTCTGAAAAGTAAAGATGTCACATTGAAAAAGAAGTTGTGCCTGATTCATTCCATGGTATTTTCAGTTGCATCATATTGTTGTGAAAGTTGGACACTGAATAAGGGAGACAGGAGAAGAATTGATGCTTTTGAATTATGAGGCTAGAGACAAATATTGAATATGTCATGGACTACCAAAAGAATTAACAGATCTGGCCTAGAAGAAGTGCAATCAGAGTGCTCCCTGGAAGCAAGAGTGGCTAGATTGCATCTGACATATTTTGGACATGTTGTCAGGAGGGAACAATCCCTTGAGAAGGACATCATGTCTGGGAGAGTGTCAAGTCAATGAAAAAAAGGAAAACCTCAACTAGATGAAATGACACAGTGGCTTCAACAACTGGCTTAAACATAAAAAAGACTGTGTGTATGGCACAGTGTTGGGGTGTATTTCTTTCTATTGTACATAGGGTTGCTATGAGTTGGACCTGGCTTGATGGCACTTAACAACTATGAAAATCAGCATGGAGTCTCCTCAAAAAAATAAAAATGGAACTATCATATGACCTGATAATACCATTCCTGGGTATATATCTGAAGTATATAAGTTAATATACCACAGAGATTCCCATTCATCCATGTTTATTGCAGTGTTATTCATAATAGACAAGACATAAAATCAATCTAGGTGCCTATCACTTGATGAGTGGATAAAGAAATTGTGGTATGTATACACCATGGAATTTTATTCAGCCACAAAGAAGGACAAAATTATGGCCTTTGCTGGAAAAAAAAGAAACTAGAGATTATCATTGTAAGTGAAATAAGCCAAAATCAGAAATATGTCTCTCATATGTGGATGTTAGATTCAATATATATTCAATATTAAAACTTATAGGTCATGAAAGTAGAAGGGACCTATGTAGGGAAAGATAACTGACTAAAGAAAAGGATAAGTGGGTAAGAAGAAAAGGTAAAGGGAGAAAGGAAAGGAAATATCACATATTTTGCCATTAAGGTAAAATCAGGATAGATAGATAGATAGATAGATAGATAGATAGATAGATAGATATGCAAACAAGGCATTCAAGTACATTGGGACCGTTGAAAGAGAGGGAAGGGATAAGGGAGTGGAACATGAGAAGATAATTGGGGAGGTGAACTTGACCAATGTACAATGAAATGCATGTTTGGAAATGTCATAGTAAGACCCCTGAAGTTGCATACTAAAAAATTACTAATGAAATAAGATTACTGGAAGAAAAATAGTTGCCACATCTAAAATTAAACTACCTTAAAGGATCAGAGAATAAATCTTTCTCACTTTTATCATTGCCTCTCTATATAGACTATCCCCCACATGTCTGTCAGTTTGCTATACTGCGGGGGCTTGAGTGTTGCTATGAGGCTGAAAGCTATGTCACTCGTATCTCAGATACCAGCAGGGTCACCCATGGTGGACAGGTTTCAGCTGAGCTTCCAGACTAAGACATACTAGGGAGGAGGACCTGACAACCCACTCCCAAAACAACTAGCCATTGAAAAGACTATGAATAGCAAAGAAACACTGTCAGATATAGTGTGAGAAAATGAGCCCCCAGATTTGAAGGCACTCAAAAGATGACTGGGAAGAGTTGCCTCCTCAAAGTAGAGCCTACCTTGATGACAGAAATGGACTAAAGCCCCAGGAACCTCCATTTGCTGATATGGAAAGCTCAAAATAAGGAGAAAAAAACTATAAACATCCATTAATAATTGGAACATGGAATGTATATAGTATGAATCTAGGAAAATTAGAAATCATGAAAAGAGAAATGGAATGCACAAATATTAACATTCTAGACATCAGTGAGCTAAAATGCACCAGCATGTTCCATTTCCAGTCAGATAATCATATGGTCTACTATCTTGGGAATGACAAACTAAAGAGAAATGGGGTTGCATTCATTATCAAAAAAAGATATATCAAGATCTGTCCTGAAATACAATGCTGTCAGTGAGAGAATAATGTCCATACACCTGCAAGGAAGGTCAGTTAATATGACTATATTCAAATTTATGCACCTCACCACTAAAGCCACAAATGAAGATAGGGAAGATTTCTACCAGCTTCTGTAATATGAAATAGATTGAACATGCAATCAGGTTGTACTGATAATTACTAGTGACTAGAATGCAATAGTTGGAAATAAAGAAGTTTCAGCAGTCAGAAAATATGGTCTTGGTGACAGAAATGGTGCTGGAGATCACATGATAGAATTTTGTCAGACTAATGAACTTTTCATAGCAAATACATTCTTTTCACCAACATAGATGGCCGCTATACGCATGGACTTCCCCAGGTGGAACATACAGGAACAAAATTGACTACATTTGTGGAAAAAATTGATGGAAAAGCTCCATGTTAAATGTTAGAACAAGAAGAGGTGCTGATTGTGGGTCAGAACATCAACTGCTCATATGTAAATTCAAACTGAAACTGAAGAAAATTAGAACAAGTGTACAAGAGCCAAGGTTTGACCTTGAATATATACCACCTGAGTTCAGAGACCACCTCAAGAACAGGTTAAATGCATTAGGCACAAATGATAGAAGACCAGATGTGTTCTGGCATGACATGAAAGATATACATGAGGAAAGCAAAAGGTTATTAAAAAGAAAGGAAAAAAGAAAAGACCAAATTACATGTCAAGAGAGACTCTAAAACTGTCCCTGAATGTCAAGTATCTAAAGTAAAAGAAATACATGATGAAGTTAAGGAACTAACAGAAGATTTCAAAAGGCAATTCAAGAAGATAAAATCAAATATTTTAATGACATGTGCAAAGAGCTGGAGATAGAAAACCAAAAGGGAAGAACATGCTGTGGTTTTCTCAAGCTTAAGGAATTGAAGAACAAATCTAAGCCTCAAGTGGCAATAATAAAATATTCTACAGGGAAAATATTAAGTGATTCAGGAAACATCAAAAGAAGATGGAAGGAGTACACAGAGTCATTATACCAAAAAGAATTGTTGGATGACCAACCATTGCAAGAAGTGGTATATGATCAAGAACTAATGATACTGAAGGACAAAGTAGAAGCTGCCTTGAATGAATAGGTGAAACACAAGTCTCTAAGAATTAATGGAATACCAAGAGAAATGTTTCAAAAAAACTACAGCATTGGAGGTGCTAACATGTTTATGCCAAAAGATATGAAAGACAGCTCCCTGGCCAACTGACTGGAAGAGACCCATATTTGTGTCTATTCCCAAGAATAGAAAAAAATAGAAAGGGGATCCAACTGAATGTGGAAACTATCAAACGATATCATTAATATCACATGCATGCAAAATTTTACTAAGGATTATTTAAAAGCAACTGCAGTAGTATATAGACAGGGAACTGCCAGAAAATCAAGCTGGATTCAGAAGAAGGTGGGGAACCAGGGACATCATTGCTGATTGTTGTTGTCGGTATCTGACTCATAGTGACCCTCATAGGGTTTTCAATGGCTGAGTGCTTCGGGATTGCCTTGGGAGTGGATTGCTGATGTCAGATAGATATTAGCCGAAAGCAGAGAATATCAGGAAGATGCATATCTGTTTTATTGACTATGCAAAGGCATTTGACTGTGTGGATCACAACAAATTATGGATAACCCTGAGAAGAATGGGAACACTAGAATACCTATTTGTACTCATGAGGAATCTGTACATGGATCAGGAGGCAGTCATTTGAACAGAACAAGGAAATACGGCTTGGTTTAAAATTGAGAAAGGTGTGTGTTAGGGCTTTATCCTTTCACATTACCTCTTCAATTTCTATGCTGAGCAAATAATTGGAGATGCTGGACTTTATAAAGAAGGACATGGTATCAAGATTAGAGGAAGACTCATTAACCACCTGCATTATGCAGATGACACAACTCTGCTTGCCAAAAGTGAAGAAGATTTGAAACATTTACTGATGAAGATCAAAGAACATAGCCTTCAATATGGATTGTGACTCAACATCAACAAAACAAAAATCCTTATAACTGAGTCAGTGTGCAACTTCACAATGAATGGAGAAAAGATTAAGGTTGTCCACAATTTTGCTTTACTTGGTTGTATAATCAATACCCATAGAAGCAGCAGTCAAGAAATCAATAGATGCATTGCTTTCAGAAAAGCTGTGGCAAAAGAGCTTTTCAAAGTATTCAAAAGTAAAGATATTACATTGAAGATGAAGATGTGCCTGACTCATGCCATGGTATTTTCAGTCCCATGATATGGTTGTGAAATCTGGACATTAAATAAGTGAGATAGGAGAAAAAAATGATGCTTTTTGAATTATGGTGATGGAAACAAATATTGAATATACCATGGGCTGCCAAAAGAACCAATAGATCTGTCCTAGAAGATGTGCAACCAGAGTGCTCCTTGGAAGCAAGAATGGCTAGACTCTGTCTCAATTATTTTGGACATGTAGTCAGGAGGGATCAGTCCCCAGAGAAGGGCATCATGTTTGGGAGAGTAGCAAGTCAACAACAGAAAAGGAAAAGCCTCCACTAGATGGATTGACACAGTATCTGCAACAATGGGTTTAAATATAAATAAGATCATGTGCCTGGCACAGAATCAGGGAGTGTTTCATTTTCCTATAAATAAGGTCACTATGAGTTGGACCCTACTCAATAGCACCTAAGAACAACAGCATATATAGGCTATCACTCAGAATGTTTGCTGTTATATAATTTATTTGTAATTAAACAAAAATGCTAGAGAATCATCTAAAAATGCCAAGTCTACAGCAACAACCTGGGACTCTTTAAAACAAATATCACAAATCAAGTTGTATTACGATAATAATATTTACACTAAGTCTATTAGCACAAGTTCCCATTGCATCATGCCTATCCACAAGATGAGCAAATGATCAAAAAGAGAATGGGTCAAATCAAAGATAAAACAGAAATAACACCAGCTCATTTTTAGTTATGTTGTTGTTGTTAGGTGCCGTCAAGTCGGTATCCGACTCATAGCGACCCTCTGTACAACAAGGGAAACACTATTGTCAGTGCTTCTCTGCTGTTCATAGGGTTTTCAATGGCAGAATGATTTTTGGGAGGGGGTTGCCAGGTCCTTCTCCCAAGCCTACAACTTCTGGTGTTCCCAGGAGGTCTCCCATCCAGGTACTAACCAGGCCTGACCCTGCTTAGCTTCCGAGACCTGACGGGATCAGATGCCACAGGGCTACGGCTGCAGGCATTTTTGGTTATGCTCTAAAATAAAGATAATCCTCATTCTCTAAATCTCCTTCTACCCATTGCTCTGGGTTTAGTCTTGCTGGTCTTTGTAAAGTTTGCCAGACAAGAATGGGAAAATAACACATTTCTAAACTGGCCACAGGTTTCTCCTGGTATCTCTGACTTCATGAGAATGTACAATCCAATTCAGATATTTAACTGAATTTGCTTAAATCTCATTAGCACTACAAAGCAAACTTCTGCCAGTACCCTCCTGGCAGAGAATTCCTCTCTGACTACTCTCTCCCTTGAGTGGTGCATTAGGATCCTCAGTAATGTACTTACCAGGTAGCTCCATTTCTGATTGCATATTGTCCAGATCTAAAAGCAGAAAACTCTTACCCAAAATTGGGAGAAGGGCCTGGCAATCCACTCCCAAGGCAATCCCGAAAGTCAGCCATTGAAAACCCCATGAGGGTCGCTATGAGTCGGATACCGACTTGACGGCACCTAACAACAACATTACCCAAAATGGGATAAACATATTATATTTTATCACAGGCAGATATGCTTCACTGTAAATGTGAAAGAAACTGCCAGGATGGTTGCCATGGTTTAAATGTTTGCCCTTTCTAAAACTTATGTTGAAATTTAATTGCTACTGTAATAATATTAAGAAGTAATTGTGTAACAGAAGGCATGGCTAGAACGGCTGGAAGAAATCTAAGGAAAAGCTGCCAGGGAAGAATCTAGCTGCTTGCTGAATAAGGCTCCTACCTTTGGAAGCTCTCTAAGTCAGAAAGCCCCTTTCTGTTATCTCTGACCTTGGGTGCAGATTCTATGTGTAGATTGCATGCAGCAACCGGCAGAACATGCTGATGCCCTTCCCTGCACACACACCTTGGTTGGTATTTAAACTTACTTTAGCCCTAAACTTCTCCTAAGTCATAAGAATGTTTAATGTTATGATAAGAACATAACAGAAACAACTTGAGAGGGTTGCTAGGGACTGCAGTGTTCCTGACAGACATTGAGCCACCTTGGCCTCTCTGACATTAACTCTTGGTTTGCTGAATAATCTTTATTCTTTATCCTCTGACCCCATGGCTGCTGGACAGTCACAAGTGGCACCCAACATGGGGCCCTAGAGTTGGTGGGGACAATAATCAATTGCCCCTCAGAACGCATCAGCAGAAGCCTCCAGGAACGCAAGGAAGATGATAAGAGGTCTCTTCATTATGGTAAGCAATCCCCATTCTCTTGCCTGGAGGATAAAGTAACTGAGGTATTTCTTTTACTTTCTCTTTCAATCTTGCCTACTCCTTTTTCTTATTTTCCCAGAGGAATTTTTTTAAATTTATCACTTTTGTTCTTATCAACTTATATGCATTAATGGTGATATCCTTTCTAAGAAGAACTCTGATGGTTACAACCTAGGTACTGAAAACTGAGCAAGCTCCTATGGCTATCAGGTGGACTTGTAGATGGGGGATTGTACTCTTACACCTGTGCTAAGAGTGATTTGATAATGATGGAGATGATTAAGATATCCAAAAGAAAATATCTCTCTCTCTCTCTCTCTCTCTCTCTCTCAACTTTATTTTCAATTTCCCATAAAACACTATTATTATGGGTCAACAACTGTCTTCTATACAAAAACAATGTGTAAAGCTATTAAGACAATTGCTCAGCACTACAGGCACCTCAGTAACTGAGGAACAACTCCAAAAGCTATTACAAGTAATTTTAATATATAACCCTTGGTTCCTGGACAATGGCACCTTACACTTAGAAGTCTAGGGAAAAATAGGCAAAAATTTAAAAAGGAAAAAAAATTAGACAAAGGGTGCCCCTTGCTGTTTTAACCACATGGGACATTAGTCCATGCAGCTCTTACACCTCCCTCCCTTCCCCTTATCCTCGCCATGGCACCTGCATGTGGAGCAAAACGCTCAGCCCATTCACCCACTCCTTTCTCTCCCTAACCTCACAAGAAAGAATTCTGGCCTAATCTGTGTTAACAGAGGAACAACTTCAAAGGCTGTTAAAAATAACAATTTTGCCTAATGAGACTAAAGTTTCCCACCTGTACCCTAGATGGGTTACTTACAACTGCGGACTTTTCTCTTGCTTGGGTTCTCTGCCTGTCTCGGGAACTTCTCTTCAAACTCCCACTCCCAGGCTGGCCAAACCAATTCTGCCCAGCCCCAAGGTTTCCATGACAACCTCTGCCTTAATCTCAGAGCTTCTCAGACTAGCCAAAACAAAATTTCTTATACTTAAAACAATTTTCTTATTTCCATTCAAACAAAGCCATTTATAAAAACATTTCTCCAGCCTCCAGCCATGTCCTCCATTATATAATTAGGCCATGAGAGCATCACCTTCATGGGTGGTATTGGTGCCACTATTAAAGATGAGTTTGGCTCTGATGTGCATGCCCTCATGATCTCCCTCCTTCTCTCCCTTCTTCCTTCCCTCCATCTCTCTCTCTACCTCTTTCTCTCTCTTTTTCCCTCCCCCGCCTTATTAAAGATAATGCAGCAAGAAGGTCCTTGCTAGATGCCAGTATTAGATTTTGATATTAGACTTCTCGGCCTCCAGAAGTGAAAGCTAATAAATTTTGTTCATTTTAAATTACCCAGTCTCAGGTATTCTGTTTTAGCAGCACAAAATGGACTAAGACAGTGGGCTTCTCATTTCAGTCGAAAGTAGGCTAAAGACCTATTTGAGACACAAACTTACCTAGGCAAAATCTCCTTCAGAGGTTTCTAGTGAAGTGACAAAAGTTGGGGAAAACAGAACTGAATTCGCTCAATGTGTATCTTTCTTTCAAAGGCCGATATGGTACACAGAATGATAAGTCATTAATTTCAGTTACATGTTTTTTTAAGTTTAAAAATTTGTCACAGAGGTAAAAATATGTTTAAAAATAAAACTCAAACTGTTCTTGTTGTTGTTAGGCACTGTCCAGTTGAGTCCAACTCACAGCGACACTATGTACAGCAGATCGAAACACCTCTCGATTTTGTGCCAGGCACACAATCTTATTTATATTTAAGCCCATTGTGGCAGACACTGTGTCAATCCATCTGGTGAAGGGTTTTCCTTTTTTTCGTTGAACTCCCAGTCTCCCAAACATGATGTCTTTCTTCAGGCACTGATCTCTCCTGACTACATGACCAAAATATATAAGAGGCAGTCTGGCCATTCTTGCTTCCAAGGAGCACTCTGGTTGCACTTCTTCTAGGACAGATCAAACTATACACCTTTAATTAATTTAAATGTGTGTCTGTGAGTTCCAGACTGGTAAGATAATATCTGTTCTGTATTCATAATTTGACCACATTCACATATTAAAGCCATCATACTGATAGACTCAATCATTTTCCTAGTACTAGAAAATCATATTTTCAGATTATATATGTAACAAGAGAAGTAAACACAAAACAGAGACTAACTGGTACCATAAAACTAAGGTATAAGCTGGGCGTGGTAGCACATGCTTTTAATGCTAGCGATTCTGGAGGCAGAGGCAGGAGGATCACAAGTTCAAGGCCAGAGGCAGCCTGCATAACTTAGGGAGACACTGTCTCAAAATACAAAGTAAAAAATGGGCTAGGGCCATGGCTCAGTGATTGGATGCTTGCAAAAAGCATGCATGAGACCCCAGGTTCAACTCCCCAGTACCCAGTACTGTTAAAAAAAAAAAAAAACTGAGTATAAAACCCTG